>JAXIVJ010017506.1:0-2500 GCA_036785665.1 Chirona hameri
AAGCCCCCCCCCCCCCCCCCCCCTGTCTTGTGTCTGGGAATATTCCAATTTAGGCCAGGAAATGGCCCATCTCAGTTCTGGAAAAGGCCAATCAGAGGTATTGAAAGGACCCATCTTTAGACCAGAAAAGGACCATCATCTGCTCAGATGCCTGATGTCTCAGAAAGCTGCCCACGGGCGTCGGCGGCGGGGGGGGGGGGCGCGTCCCCCCCCCCAGTTCAAAAATCAGGTGGGACGTCCCCCCTCCCCCAAGAAAGCAGACTTGCTTGATTTTTTTCCTTCTGAATTCGTTCCAAAGGATATGAAACTTAATTTATTCTTAGCTCAAATTACATGTAATTTTTAACCATATATCCTTGAGTCTTTTATTTGTACTTACAGATGTAGGTACTTAATTACTTTGAAGAAAATAAAATTGTGATATTGTGATACAGCTAAAAGTTTGTACACAAGATTGGCTTCTGCTATGATTGAATGTCAAGTTCATCCATTCATTCACCATTCATTCCAAGGCCTTAGATACAATTCAGCCAAGGCAGCGAATAGTGTGACGTCATAGGTACATCCAAGGGCGTCGCCGTTGGAGGGGACCCCCCCCCCCCCTGCCCGTCGTCAGGCTGGGGGGATTATCCCCCCCCCCCCGTTTTGGAGACATAAATCCACACTGTGATATATTGTATCACAATATGATATATTGTATCCTGCAATATATTCGGATATATTGCAGGTTTCAATATCATAAAAAGCATTTGGAAAAAGTATCAGTGCAATGGAAGAAGGGAAGGGATCAGGATGATATTTTTACTTTTCTTGAAGGAAGTTGACAAGAATTTAAATGGAATTTCAGTAGCAGAAATTTTTCATATTATGGCGTTAATGTGCCCTATGTGTTGTTGAGGCACACTTTGTGCTTTCTGTAAGGAAACACCGGCGGATCGTTTTACGACATGAACGTTTTTTTGTGTGCTAGTTTTCGGTCACTTCGACCGAATAGCTGCAAATAAATATGCTTCTGAAAACCATGGCTACGGTCGGGCCGCTCATACGCAGATTGTCCTCCAAGTTAACGAAGACCTCGCTCCGCTCGGTAATCAAAGATTCAAACTGGTTCTCACTCCTCAAACTGGCCGGGTCCTGACCTAGGAAATGTATCCATTCAAAACAATTATTTTAATCTGGACACTGGGGGTTGCACTAACTTTTTATATAAATTGACCAACCTGGATATGAAGGACATTTTACATGTCAAGCTTTTTCTTTGAGCCTGAACCACGAGGAAGATAATAGGCATGGTCTACATTGAACATGTAACATAATCATGTTCTGATTGTGTTCATTAAAGACAGATTGTAGACCTGAGTGAGTGTAATATGGGATGAGTGACCACTGTTGGGTACCTACCTCAAATTGGTGTGCTGGACACTGGGGATGGGTGCCTCCGTGGGAGCCCTGGGGGGCGGGTTGGCTCAAACAATGAATGATTCCCCCAAATATATTTTAGTTGATTAATGATGAATGAGTGTTGCATATCCTAGAATAAATGTTGAACAAATGTGCAGAGAGTGAGGACTATCCAGCATGAGGGGCCTTACACAAATAAATTTGATATGTTTGTATATTGCTTTTCCATTGATGATTGCCTGAATTTGTTAGGTAGTTTGCAGTGCAAATGTCCAATATCATGAATATGACCATTCCTTTATCCTAAGCTCCAATATCATATCACCATTCTTGCGTTTTCTCAACTACTCATAGTTTCTATTACCTACTTATCCTTTCCTCCTAATGGGTACCACTCATGTTTTTCTCAACAATTGGAACTATTGCTACAGTCTGATCACTTAGATTATATGGTTAACATGTTTACTAAATACATAAATGGTTGACATACACTTGCCCATATTTGAAGATGTGTTTACTCTGGATGTGCCTAACTTTGATAATGTAGTTTCACAGTGCAAGTATTACACAATTCCTACTGATAGGCCCAAAACTGATAACAAATTTTCAATCATACACCTCAATCAATAAAAAACAAGTTTGATGACATTCAAAATCTATTAGCAGCCTCTGGTGTTGACTGGTCTGTGGTCTGCATTTCTGAAACATGGATAAAAGATAATCAACTTGCCTCATTTGTCATGGATGGATACAATGTTTTTGCATCCTGTCGTGAGGATGGTGAGGGTGGTGGAACATTGATATATGTAAATAAGCACTATGATGTCAAGGAAAGGAGAGATCTTGAAACAAAACTCATTGAGGCTACCTTTTTTGAAATTAATATACCCTATTCAAATAAGAAAAATATCATAATTGGTAATATTTACAGACCACCTAGTTTCTCACATAAATCATTTCATGAATATATTGAGAAGTTATTAGATACATTAGAAGGAGAGAAAAACACTGTAATTTTAGGTGGTGATTTTAATTATAATCTTTTAGATGTGCATAATGATCAACATGCTCTCAGTTTTAATAACTTATTATCCTCCTA
>JAXIVJ010017506.1:7500-25894 GCA_036785665.1 Chirona hameri
AACGAAATATCATGACCTTTTCCTCGAAAATATGACAAATCCAATGTTATCAAAACGTTATGATCACGTAGTAATATTTTGGCCACAGACCTTTATCAAACAGTAAAACAGTAAAAACAGTGAAATTATTACAAGTATGTTCCTCGCACAAGCGCTAAGCTCTACAAGTATCACCTGTTATATTTTTAACGCTGGTAGTTAGAACTAAAAAATGCGTTCCTAAGTAAAAATTATAAGGTAACAACTGATTTTACTTCACATTGTCGCGAACCGTACTGATGGTTCATTCGATACTTCGTCCCCCCCCCACTCAAAAATCCGTGGCGACGCCCCTGAAGATGACCATCTGGATCTCGGGAGGGGGAGCAAAGGCCCATTTTGCTAAAATTGGAGGGAAACTTCCCCCTGCCCAGGGGCGTATTTAGAAATCCGTCAAGGGGAGCCAAGCCCCCAAGAGCGCGCCAAACCCCACATGAGGGCGCCTCTTTTTGTGGCAAAAGAAGTACCCCCATTGTTTTTCCTCCGCGGATTTGGGCCGGTCACCTTATTTTGGTATTCGAACTTAAGAAATTCACTTTTCAAATTCACACAAATGTATTTTGTTGAATTTTTTCGATTTTTTGTTTGGGGGGGGTCAAAAACCCAAAATTTTGACAAACCGAGATAGCCATTTTAAAGTAAATGTCATTTTCTGTCTTTTGACGTTTTGTATTTGCAATTTCCTTTAAAACTATTTTTTTACGATTTTGTCATGACATGACGTCATTAAAACGTCATTATCTCCCAAACAATATCAATGTCATTTCAATTTGGTAAGAAGACGTCGAATTGATGTAGCATAACGTACTGAAAGTTTCACGTTCATATCTATCATGGTGTTCAAGTTATTGAGAAAATCCGGGAGGGGGGGGCAGATTCTACCCCCCCCCCCCCCCCCCCCCCCAGCGGGGCGCGGGTTAAGTGTCTCGCCAGATCTCCGGGGGGCGAAATCCCCCCCTCCCCTCCTGTTACAAATAGGGGTAGCCAGGAGCCAGGTTCTCGTCTAACATGTTAACTGCGGGGGCAACCCCCCCCCCCCCCCCAGTCACGGCTCCTGCCCCCCCAGTCGAGGCAAAAAACGGTCACTGGAGGGGGGGGGGTGCAAGTTTAAACAGGTTATAATTGTTGGCGAGATGCACATTTTAACTGTGCTGTCCAAGTTATAGGCCAGGGATGTAGGATCCTATTCAGTTGAGGTGGCTTTAATCCCCCCCCCCTCAACTTGGACGAGGAAGTGGGTCAATACGAGGGAAATCTGTATTTTTATGGATTTCCATGGTACTTTAAGCGATTTTCCCAGCTCAGCCCCAACTTTTCTGGAGAAGCTCCACCCCTGTTATAGGTCATGGGACAAGCTGCACAGTGCACACACATATACATATATAGTTATTAGTTATTGTGAGTGATTCATGATAGATGGTGTATAATTATAATAATAACTCAAACGATGTTTTATATTATAGGATATAGGTGTTAGCAAATCGTTCGATAACAAGTATCATGAGCATTGCGATATGCTTAAAATGAAAGAAAACACACAGTAGCGGAAACCAACGCAGGTCAAATAGGCATATTATTCAATAAAAGCGTGCATATTTTTATATGACATTATCACTGCTAGTTTTGCCGAATTGATTCCGCATTTGAAAGTCGCACAGCTTAAAGATAATCACTTTCCCAGTTTTTAGCATATATTTTGGAGCTTAGATTAACATTGGGCATTACTCCAAAACCTTAAAACCAAGTAACATGACTAATGAATGCACTGGCGGATCCAGCCTCTTTCCGTGGGGGGGCATCTTTTTGTGGCAAAAGGTACCTCCATTTTTTTATCCGCGGATTTGGGCCGGTCGTCTTATTTTGATATTTGAGCTTAAGAAATTCACTTTTCAAATTCACAAAAATTGAGGTTGATTTTTTCCCCGATTTGTTTTCCCGATTTTTGGGGGTAAAAAAAATCGAAAATCCGAGATGGCCATTTTGAAGAGAATGTGATTTCCTTTCTTTTAACGTTTTTATTTGCAACTTGCTTCAAAATTCTATTTTCTATGATTGTTCAAACATTTATCGTTTTCCACCAAAAATGGCATGACATGGCGTCATTAAAACGTCATTATTTCCCAAAATACTACATTAATTTAATTGGAATTGGGTGACACGATGTATAATTGACGCAGCATCAGGTACTAAAAGTTTGACGTTGCTATCTATCATAGTTATCAAGTTCTTGAGAAAATCCGGGTGGGGCTGATTCTGCCCCCCCCCCCCCCAGCGGGGCGCGTTTTTTTCACACAATCCGTACATTACAATTCGTACATTATAATCCGTTCATCACAATCCCTTCATCACAATCCGTTCATCACAGTCTGCACTCATCATATCACAATGTCGCTACCAGTCTGAGAATTCGTGGAGAAGGAGTCACATGCCACCAGGCGGCAGCAGCCGCAGCGGCGGCAGCAGCGCCAGCAACGGGGGCGGCTGCAGCGTCAGCGGGGGCTGCGGTAGCGGCAGGCACGAAACAGCGGCGGCAGCAGCGACAGGACCATACCGTGGGGCGCGCGTCAACAAGGGCTGAAGCGAAATTTCCGCCACACAGCCAGCCTCGGTTGGTACTAACGGAGCGCGACGTGACAAAGGCGAGCAGCATGATTGAGGGGAACGCCAAGGGGAAGGGGATCCTGGCTAACTTAATAAAGCTATGCCAGGGCTCGGGCTTGGGCTCGGGTTTGAGGTAATGTCCGACCATAAGCATTCCACTTTTTTCTGAAATGTTCCATTTTACCATGCTTTCTGGCTATGTGTCTTTCTGTGTTAAAGTCTCGCGTAAGCAATGTTTTAAAGTAATTGAAGTAGGGACGAATATCTCGACGCCTTGCGTCATATATAACATATTTTGCAATTGTTACAATATGGGTTGTAAGTGCACTGTTGCTGTCTCCAAAAATTTTGATGTTGTTGCTGAGTTGCCTTAAGCCATGTCTTGAGAGGTATCGCTCAATATCATTCCATAATTTATCCACATAATCGCATGTCAAAAACAAGTGTGTTAAAGTTTCACTATGCTCTTGGCAGAAAGAACACATATCATTTTCCTGAACTCGTATTAATCTAAGAAAAGTGTTAGTTGTTAAAATACGCATGACTAGCTTGAACTGGAAAGATGTGTATCTGGTTGCGCTCACACTGTTATTTACATTCAAGACCGAAAGAGGTTCAAATGTTTCAACATCCCTAATCCACTTGCTTTCTATCCTGTTGATGTCATTTTGTAATCTTTGATTATTATTAATCAGCGTTTTTACAAAAAAAAAATCGTGTGAATGTGGTATTACTCAAAAGGTATTGCTAGCGTGCAGGGAGGGGTGGCTGCTGATACCACTGCCTTACCTGAACATGTTTTTAGGGAGCCCGGCAGGCTTCGCAGAAGACTGTAATATTCAAATTGTATACAAGGAATATCATATTTTTCATTAAATCTTTGCCAAGTCAGCAATCTCCTATCTTCGAAAAGATCCCCAACAAATTTAACACCTTTTTTCTCCCAGCTACTATATCTTATACTTTTGCACTTTGTTATATCGGAGTTGAAAATGTTATCGTTGCAAAGAAGCTCATCAGGTAAAGAATACGCGTTTGAAAAAGATATCTAAGCAGATACTACGTCTCTCCAGAAGGGGTTTGCTATATTTGATAACAACTTTCGCAGTGCTACCACACCGAAATTCCAAATGAATTCTTTCTTAAATTGTGGTGGTACTAGAAGGCACCAAGTCGACTCTTTTCCCACCATTAATCTTCTAATCCATTTTATTTTTTAGAGATTTAACAAATGATTCAATGTCAATCATTGCTAATCCATTTTCAGACAATGTTTGACACAATCGTATTCTTTTTATTGGGTTTCTTTTTGAACCCCATATGAAGGAGAACATAATTTTTTTAATTGCCTTAATCGTGGCAACACTGGGATCCGGAAGCGAGGACAATATATGTGTTATCTGTGGCAGTAATAATGTTTTGGCTATAACTATTTTGCCAGACAAAGTAAGGTGTCTGCTTTGCCACATTTGTATTGTTCGTAAAATTGAATCCTTCTTCGGTAGTATGTTTTCCTCAACTGTATTGAGGCACTGGGCTCAAAAATGATACCCAATAGCTTAAGTTTATTCACCCAATTTAACTCAATGTCTGGACATATCTTTTCATTTGTCAGCGCTTGACTACCAATCCACATGGCATTGGATTTAGAAACATTTGGTTTTAGGCCAGAGAATTGAGCAAACCAGCCAAGCTCATCGAAAACGTTTCTCAAACCTTCCTCTGTACCGTCAAGAAAAAATGTCGTATCATCTGCGTATTGTATTATTTTAACACTTGCCTCACCTAGCAGCACTCCTCGTATGTTATTATTTTGTCGGATCCTATTTGCCAGGATTTCAGCACCAATAATGAAAAAATAGCACGAGACTGGATCTCCCTGTCTGCATCCCCTCTCCAGGCTTATTGCTTCCTTTGACGCATGGCCATTGTACAAAATACGAGAAAAGGTGTTTTTGTGCAAGCACCGGAAGGTATTGATAAAAAGAAATCCCCAAAATTGAACTTGCGCAAGCAGTTTTCAATATAATTCCAACTCATTACATCGAACGCGGTCTTAAAATCAACAGAAAGCAGCAGCCCTTTTCTTTTATTTTGATGTTTCCCATAACACGTCATGTACTACCCGAGTATTTTCACCAATGAACCTATCTTTAAGGAAAGCTGTTTGATCTGGATGTATGATTGCATTCAATACCTTTTTCAACCGGTTTGCTATTGTTGCGGATAATATTTTGTAAGTAGAGTTTAGGAGAGTGATGGGTCGCCAACTAGATATAACGTTTCTAGGTTTGGACGGTTTGGGAACTAATGTGATAAGGCCTTCTCTTTGTGTTATTGAAAGTTCCCCTTTATTTATTCCATGCAAAAGTGATCTGTGTACAAAATATTTTAGATCTCCCCAGAACATTTTAAAGAATTCGTATGGAAACCCGTCTGAACCGGGGCTTCGGTTATTGCTTAGCCTTTTCAATGTTTCGCCGAGATCGTCAATCGTAATGTTTAGCTCCAGCGTCTGTGATTCCGCCTCTGTGAGTTTAGGACACGTGGTGCCGTTTAAATAGCTGTTTAATTCGGGTTGCCTGGAATCGTTTACGTTTTTAAATAACTGATTAAAGTGTTCTGTTAGTGCAGATAAGATTTGATCATTACTATGGAGCTCACTTTCTCCTATCTTTAGACATGGCATCAGCTTACTATCAAAGTTTCGTTTTTCCAAATTCAAAAAGTAGCTAGAAGAGCTCTTTTCGCCTTCTTCATACCATCGGGCACGTGAGCGAATAATGCGCCCTTCATTCGCGGCCGCCCTTTCATTTTGAATCTCTGACTGCTTTACAGCGATGTTTTGAATATCCTCTTCGGATGGATTTGGCAGTGACTCTAGAATTTGGAGATCTCTAAGAATGAGCTTTTCTTTTTTAGTTCTTTCTTTTATCTTTTGTATTGAGTATGACACTGTTTCAGATCGTATTTTCATCAGTAGAGTCTCCAGAAAAAGCACATCACTTATAGTTAGTTGAATATATTTCCTACTTTCCGGATTGGCTAGGTATGACTCACTGTATAACGGACATGCATAACTAGAAATTGTCTGTTGAATGACTCCTTTGACAAGGTCTAGATATTTCAAGTCTTTAAGCAAAGAGCAATTTAGTTTCCAAAATCCCCTTCCTCTTGTGTGTGTATTCAGGTTTAGCTTCAATACGACTCGGGAATGATCTGACCTATAAGCGGGAATTATATCACATGACACAGTTTTGCTAAGAATAGATTCGGAAATTAAGAAGAAATCAAGCCTTGCACCTTTAACGGGGTTATTTGCTCTCCAAGATAATTGTTTTTTGTCCCCATTCATGATTCGCCAGACATCTTGGAGAATCAAATCAGCACACTTTTCCTTTATCAAGCTACGGGCTCTCGGTCTTCCATCTCTGGATGCATAGTTGTAAGTGTCTTTTTCTGGGCTCAATGTTAAGTTCCAATCTCCGCACAATATTATATGTTCATGATTCGTTGAGCTGGCCTGGGGGTTGGTGGGCCCGTGACGAACACTGCTTTGTATGTATGGAGGGAGTGCGCCCTCGGTCCTTGGATGGATGTATCTGAGGGTGCTTTTGGACTATGTGGGAGGGCGCCTTCAATGGTGTATTGGTGGGCGACTTTGGAGGCATGTGGAAGGGCGCTTCAGAGGTGTATCGGAGGGCGCCTTCGGAAATGTATTGGAGGACGCCTCCGAAAGTGTATTCGAGGGCGCCTTTGAAGGTATGTGGGAGGGTGCCATCGGAGATGTATTGGAGGGCGCCTTTGGAGCCTGTAGGTATGTGTGAGGGCGCCTTTAAAGTTCAAAAGAGCATCGGTGGGCGCCTTTGGTTGTATATAGGAGGGCGCCTTTAGAGGTATATGGAAGGGCGCCTTTGGAGGTATATTTGAGGGCGACTTCAGAGGTGTGTGTATCAAACGGCGCCTTTGAAGGCATATATAAAAGCGTTTTCTAATGTGTGTTGGAGGTCGCCTTCGAAGCTATGTGGGAGGGCGCCTTCATATGTGTATCGGAGGGTGCCTCTGGAAGTATTTGGGAGGGCGCTCTGAAGGTATGTGGGAGGGTGCCTTTGAAAGTATGTGGGAGGGCG
The DNA here is from genome assembly GCA_036785665.1 of Chirona hameri. Taxonomy (NCBI): domain Eukaryota; kingdom Metazoa; phylum Arthropoda; class Thecostraca; order Balanomorpha; family Balanidae; genus Chirona; species Chirona hameri. The sequence goes on from JAXIVJ010017506.1 coordinate 14,271, forward strand.
CCTTTAGAGGTGTATCGGAGGGCGCATTTAGAAGAATGTGGGAGGGCGCCTTGAGGAATGTATCGGAGCGCGCCTTATGTTAAGTGGAACGCGCCTCATATTCAGCCGGAGCGCGCCTCACATTCAGCGAAGGGCGCCTTCGGTGCCCTTCGCTGAATGTGAGACGCATTTCATGAACCGAAGGCGCCTTCGGTGCCTTCGATACATGAGGACGCCTTCAGTGCGTGAGGGCGCCTTCGGCGCCCAAGGGTTGGGGGGGGGGGGCATCGTGCAGTAACCCCCCTAAATACGCCCCTGCCCCTCCCCGGGCCCGGCGTAGTGGGTTACATAATTAACCATGCAGCGTCAGGCGTTAGCAGTGTACGGGGGACGGGGCATTGACAAAAATATAAATAAATACAATACAAATGAGCTGGGGCAGAACACAAGCCTTGGTCGAATGAATCCTGGATCCGCTTTTTCATCATGATTCGTGATCCCATTGTTTTTCAGACTTGTGTAAGGGGTTTTGGTAATTGGTGGTATCCTGTGGTGGCGGAGGCGGGGGAGGGGCTGGAGGGACAAGTTGCCCCCCCCCCCCCCCCAACTCCAGCCGAATTGAACATTAACCCTTTGGCGTTGCATGAAAAGAATATACTTCCAAAAATCAACTTTTCCACTCCTCCTCCCTAACTCTATGAAGAGCTTCTGCCGCCCCTGATCTTGTCACCCCCTCAGTCCCTTCCCTTGCTGGACTCGACGGCATTACTAGCGGATCCAGGGGGAGCGGCAATGGTGTCGCAACTGCCCACAGACCAAATCAAATTACTAGGGACAAATCCAAGTACACATGTTCTTTAACATGGGACCATATTAGAGATGGATGGATTTTTTTTGTAAAAATTGTATTACAATTTTTTTTAAATTAACTCGCCCTACGGGAGATTTTTCACCTTCGCCCTACTGGGGGGGGGGGGGGGCTGACAGGCCCCCCCCCCCCTGTTAACTTCCAAACCAAGCAACTTAGAGCAATGCAGGAAGAACCAGCATCTTGCCTGTCATGAGAGGAATCTAAAAGTCTGCGATTTTTAGGTTTCAGATCAACGAGTGACCTTCCAGGTCAAGTGAATGGCCTGGATTTACCACGTCCAGAACAGCGTGACCTGGATACCACGTCCAGAACTCTTCAGAAAACCTCAAAATTAGAAATTGATAAATGTAAATAAAAAGGCATGTTCCTAGACCAGTTTTGGCTCAGAAATACAGAAAAGGTAATCATTTGTTCGTATCTTGTCAAAAGAAGAAGAAAAAAAGTAATAAAAAAATGACGTCATCAGTTTTGTACACTTAGGGAGCCATCACTCAATCAAAAATGAAGATATTGCTTTGAAATTTGGTATGGGTATTGTCCATACTCAGTTCTCTCACACATTTTCCGGTTTTTCTAACATCTTTGAAAATTTTGATTTTGTGGGGATTTTTTTTAAAATTTATTTATTTTAGGGGTCAAAAACCCAAAACATTTCAAATCCAAGATTGCCATTTTAAAGAGAATGCCATTTTGTATCTTTGGTGAATTGTGTTTGCAATTTACTTCAAAATTCTGTTTTCTACCATTTTTCAAATATTTATCGTTTTTCCACCAACATGACGGCATCAAAACATGATTATCTCCCAAACTACTTAACCAATTTCAATTACATTTTTACAGCATACGTATAATTGTTGTAAACTCAGCTACCAAAACATTTCAGCAGGATGCGCTGCATGTGTAAAAAAGTTATTCAAGAAAAGCCTCAGGGGGCTGTCAGGCCCCCCCCCCCCCCCCCGTAGGGCGAGTGTTAACAAAACAAAAAACTTTGTAATGAAAATTACAAACAAATTCAAGGTATTTTTTGTTGGGGGGGGCATCAGCCAATGCTAAGGGACCCACTTCGGTTACCCCCCCCCCCCCCCCCCCCCCGTTGCAAAATCCTGGCTGCGCCCCTGGACCTGATGGGTTTCTGTATCTCCAAGTCCCCAGTCAGTGAAAATCGTTCGTTTAAGCATGGCAGTGCCGTTCGTTAGTCGGGTGATGGGTGATATTAGGGCGCACCACGGACTATTCATGTGGTAGTGCCGTTCGTTAGTCGGGTGATGGGTGATATCAGGGCGCACCACGGACTATTCATATGGTAGTGCCGCTCGTTAGTCGGGTGATGGGTGATATCAGGGCGCACCACGGACTATTCATATGGCAGTCCCGTTCGTTAGTCGGGTGATGGGTGATATCAGGGCGCACCACGGACTATTCATATGGTAGTGCCGTTCGTTAGTCGGGTGATGGGTGATATCAGGGCGCACCACGGACTATTCATATGGTAGTGCCGTTCGTTAGTCGGGTGATGGGTGATATCAGGGCGCGCCACGGACTATTCATATGGTAGTGCCGTTCGTTAGTCAGGTGATGGGTGATATCAGGGCGCACCACGGACTATTCATATGGTAGTGCCGTTCGTTAATCGGGTGATGGGTGATATCAGGGCGCACCACGGACTATTCATATGGTAGTGCCGTTCGTTAGTCGGGTGATGGGTGATATCAGGGCGCACCACGGACTATTCATATGGTAGTGCCGTTCGTTAGTCGGGTGATGAGTGATATCAGGGCGCACCACGGACTATTCATATGGTAGTGCCGTTCGTTAGTCGGGTGATGAGTGATATCAGGGCGCATCACGGACTATTGAGTCAGCCGGCACTTTTCAGCATTCACTTCGGTTAATACTTCTGAAAGCACTGTTCGAATCATCTAGCTGGCTTAGACATGCGGTTTCGGTTCAGCCGCGAACGAACACACCAGACCACGACTCTTTCAGACTCGAGACTGTTATCGCCCGAGCAACTCTGGCAGGTGGCTTCGGTGGCTGACATAGCTCACCACATGCAGTGGGTCGGAGAATACCAAACACTGCGGACAGGGCCGAGCTGGCTGCGGCCCGCCGATATCCCCGTGTGTCGGCCCCGTATTAGTGGGTCGGAGAATACCAAACACTGCGGACAGGGCCGAGCTGGCTGCGGCCCGCCGATATCCCCGTGTGTCGGCCCCGTATTAGTGGGTCGGAGAATACCAAACACTGCGGACAGGGCCGAGCTGGCTGCGGCCCGCCGATATCCCCGTGTGTCGGCCCCGTATTAGTGGGTCGGAGAATACCAAACACTGCGGACAGGGCCGAGCTGGCTGCGGCCCGCCGATATCCCCGTGTGTCGGCCCCGTATTAGTGGGTCGGAGAATACCAAACACTGCGGACAGGGCCGAGCTGGCTGCGGCCCGCCGATATCCCCGTGTGTCGGCCCCGTATTAGTGGGTCGGAGAATACCAAACACTGCGGACAGGGCCGAGCTGGCTGCGGCCCGCCGATATCCCCGTGTGTCGGCCCCGTATTAGTGGGTCGGAGAATACCAAACACTGCGGACAGGGCCGAGCTGGCTGCGGCCCGCCGATATCCCCGTGTGTCGGCCCCGTATTAGTGGGTCGGAGAATACCAAACACTGCGGACAGGGCCGAGCTGGCTGCGGCCCGCCGATATCCCCGTGTGTCGGCCCCGTATTAGTGGGTCGGAGAATACCAAACACTGCGGACAGGGCCGAGCTGGCTGCGGCCCGCCGATATCCCCGTGTGTCGGCCCCGTATTAGTGGGTCGGAGAATACCAAACACTGCGGACAGGGCCGAGCTGGCTGCGGCCCGCCGATATCCCCGTGTGTCGGCCCTGTATTAGTGGGTCGGAGAATACCAAACACTGCGGACAGGGCCGAGCTGGCTGCGGCCCGCCGATATCCCCGTGTTTCGGCCCTGTATTAGTGGGTCGGAGAATACCAAACACTGCGGACAGGGCCGAGCTGGCTGCGGCCCGCCTATGCCCCCGTGTGTCGGCCCCGTATTAGTGGGTCGGAGAATACCAAACACTGCGGACAGGGCCGAGCTGGCTGCGGCCCGCCGATATCCCCGTGTGTCGGCCCTGTATTAGTGGGTCGGAGAATACCAAACACTGCGGACAGGGCCGAGCTGGCTGCGGCCCGCCGATATCCCCGTTGTCGGCCCCGTATTAGTGGGTCGGAGAATACCAAACACTGCGGACAGGGCCGAGCTGGCTGCGGCCCGCCGATATCCCCGTGTGTCGGCCCTGTATTAGTGGGTCGGAGAATACCAAACACTGCGGACAGGGCCGAGCTGGCTGCGGCCCGCCGATATCCCCGTGTGTCGGCCCTGTATTAGTGGGTCGGAGAATACCAAACACTGCGGACAGGGCCGAGCTGGCTGCGGCCCGCCGATATCCCCGTGTGTCGGCCCCGTATTAGTGGGTCGGAGAATACCAAACACTGCGGACAGGGCCGAGCTGGCTGCGGCCCGCCGATATCCCCGTGTGTCGGCCCCGTATTAGTGGGTCGGAGAATACCAAACACTGCGGACAGGGCCGAGCTGGCTGCGGCCCGCCGATATCCCCGTGTGTCGGCCCCGTATTAGTGGGTCGGAGAATACCAAACACTGCGGACAGGGCCGAGCTGGCTGCGGCCCGCCTATGCCCCCGTGTGTCGGCCCTGTATTAGTGGGTCGGAGAATACCAAACACTGCGGACAGGGCCGAGCTGGCTGCGGCCCGCCGATATCCCCGTGTGTCGGCCCCGTATTAGTGGGTCGGAGAATACCAAACACTGCGGACAGGGCCGAGCTGGCTGCGGCCCGCCTATGCCCCCGTGTGTCGGCCCTGTATTAGTGGGTCGGAGAATACCAAACACTGCGGACAGGGCCGAGCTGGCTGCGGCCCGCCTATGCCCCCGTGTGTCGGCCCTGTATTAGTGGGTCGGAGAATACCAAACACTGCGGACAGGGCCGAGCTGGCTGCGGCCCGCCTATGCCCCCGTGTGTCGGCCCTGTATTAGTGGGTCGGAGAATACCAAACACTGCGGACAGGGCCGAGCTGGCTGCGGCCCGCCGATATCCCCGTGTGTCGGCCCCGTATTAGTGGGTCGGAGAATACCAAACACTGCGGACAGGGCCGAGCTGGCTGCGGCCCGCCTATGCCCCCGTGTGTCGGCCCTGTATTAGTGGGTCGGAGAATACCAAACACTGCGGACAGGGCCGAGCTGGCTGCGGCCCGCCGATATCCCCGTGTGTCGGCCCCGTATTAGTGGGTCGGAGAATACCAAACACTGCGGACAGGGCCGAGCTGGCTGCGGCCACGCCTATGCCCCCGTGTGTCGGCCCTGTATTAGTGGGTCGGAGAATACCAAACACTGCGGACAGGGCCGAGCTGGCTGCGGCCCGCCTATGTGTGTCGGCCCTGTATTAGTGGGTCGGAGAATACCAAACACTGCGGATAGGGCCGAGCTGGCTGCGGCCCGCCAATATCCCCGTGTGTCGGCCCCGTATTAGTGGGTCGGAGAATACCAAACACTGCGGACAGGGCCGAGCTGGCTGCGGCCCGCCTATGCCCCCGTGTGTCGGCCCTGTATTAGTGGGTCGGAGAATACCAAACACTGCGGACAGGGCCGAGCTGGCTGCGGCCCGCCTATGCCCCCGTGTGTCAGCCCTGTATTAGTGGGTCGGAGAATACCAAACACTGCGGACAGGGCCGAGCTGGCTGCGGCCCGCCGATATCCCCGTGTGTCGGCCCTGTATTAGTGGGTCGGAGAATACCAAACACTGCGGACAGGGCCGAGCTGGCTGCGGCCCGCCGATATCCCCGTGTGTCGGCCCCGTATTAGTGGGTCGGAGAATACCAAACACTGCGGACAGGGCCGAGCTGGCTGCGGCCCGCCGATATCCCCGTGTGTCGGCCCTGTATTAGTGGGTCGGAGAATACCAAACACTGCGGACAGGGCCGAGCTGGCTGCGGCCCGCCGATATCCCCGTGTGTCGGCCCCGTATTAGTGGGTCGGAGAATACCAAACACTGCGGACAGGGCCGAGCTGGCTGCGGCCCGCCGATATCCCCGTGTGTCGGCCCCGTATTAGTGGGTCGGAGAATACCAAACACTGCGGACAGGGCCGAGCTGGCTGCGGCCCGCCGATATCCCCGTGTGTCGGCCCCGTATTAGTGGGTCGGAGAATACCAAACACTGCGGACAGGGCCGAGCTGGCTGCGGCCCGCCGATATCCCCGTGTGTCGGCCCCGTATTAGTGGGTCGGAGAATACCAAACACTGCGGACAGGGCCGAGCTGGCTGCGGCCCGCCGATATCCCCGTGTGTCGGCCCCGTATTAGTGGGTCGGAGAATACCAAACACTGCGGACAGGGCCGAGCTGGCTGCGGCCCGCCGATATCCCCGTGTGTCGGCCCCGTATTAGTGGGTCGGAGAATACCAAACACTGCGGACAGGGCCGAGCTGGCTGCGGCCCGCCGATATCCCCGTGTGTCGGCCCCGTATTAGTGGGTCGGAGAATACCAAACACTGCGGACAGGGCCGAGCTGGCTGCGGCCCGCCGATATCCCCGTTGTCGGCCCTGTATTAGTGGGTCGGAGAATACCAAACACTGCGGACAGGGCCGAGCTGGCTGCGGCCCGCCGATATCCCCGTGTGTCGGCCCCGTATTAGTGGGTCGGAGAATACCAAACACTGCGGACAGGGCCGAGCTGGCTGCGGCCCGCCGATATCCCCGTGTGTCGGCCCCGTATTAGTGGGTCGGAGAATACCAAACACTGCGGACAGGGCCGAGCTGGCTGCGGCCCGCCTATGCCCCCGTGTGTCGGCCCCGTATTAGTGGGTCGGAGAATACCAAACACTGCGGACAGGGCCGAGCTGGCTGCGGCCCGCCTATGCCCCCGTGTGTCGGCCCCGTATTAGTGGGTCGGAGAATACCAAACACTGCGGACAGGGCCGAGCTGGCTGCGGCCCGCCGATATCCCCGTGTGTCGGCCCCGTATTAGTGGGTCGGAGAATACCAAACACTGCGGACAGGGCCGAGCTGGCTGCGGCCCGCCGATATCCCCGTGTGTCGGCCCTGTATTAGTGGGTCGGAGAATACCAAACACTGCGGACAGGGCCGAGCTGGCTGCGGCCCGCCTATGCCCCGTGTGTCGGCCCGTATTAGTGGGTCGGAGAATACCAAACACTGCGGACAGGGCCGAGCTGGCTGCGGCCCGCCGATATCCCCGTGTGTCGGCCCCGTATTAGTGGGTCGGAGAATACCAAACACTGCGGACAGGGCCGAGCTGGCTGCGGCCCGCCGATATCCCCGTGTGTCGGCCCCGTATTAGTGGGTCGGAGAATACCAAACACTGCGGACAGGGCCGAGCTGGCTGCGGCCCGCCTATGCCCCGTGTGTCGGCCCTGTATTAGTGGGTCGGAGAATACCAAGCACTGCGGACAGGGCCGAGCTGGCTGCGGCCCGCCGATATCCCCGTGTGTCGGCCCCGTATTAGTGGGTCGGAGAATACCAAACACTGCGGACAGGGCCGAGCTGGCTGCGGCCCGCCGATATCCCCGTGTGTCGGCCCCGTATTAGTGGGTCGGAGAATACCAAACACTGCGGACAGGGCCGAGCTGGCTGCGGCCCGCCGATATCCCCGTGTGTCGGCCCTGTATTAGTGGGTCGGAGAATACCAAACACTGCGGACAGGGCCGAGCTGGCTGCGGCCCGCCGATATCCCCGTGTGTCGGCCCCGTATTAGTGGGTCGGAGAATACCAAACACTGCGGACAGGGCCGAGCTGGCTGCGGCCCGCTGATATCCCCGTGTGTCGGCCCCGTATTAGTGGGTCGGAGAATACCAAACACTGCGGACAGGGCCGAGCTGGCTGCGGCCCGCCGATATCCCCGTGTGTCGGCCCCGTATTAGTGGGTCGGAGAATACCAAACACTGCGGACAGGGCCGAGCTGGCTGCGGCCCGCCGATATCCCCGTGTGTCGGCCCCGTATTAGTGGGTCGGAGAATACCAAACACTGCGGACAGGGCCGAGCTGGCTGCGGCCCGCCGATATCCCCGTGTGTCGGCCCCGTATTAGTGGGTCGGAGAATACCAAACACTGCGGACAGGGCCGAGCTGGCTGCGGCCCGCCGATATCCCCGTGTGTCGGCCCCGTATTAGTGGGTCGGAGAATACCAAACACTGCGGACAGGGCCGAGCTGGCTGCGGCCCGCCGATATCCCCGTGTGTCGGCCCCGTATTAGTGGGTCGGAGAATACCAAACACTGCGGACAGGGCCGAGCTGGCTGCGGCCCGCCTATGCCCCCGTGTGTCGGCCCCGTATTAGTGGGTCGGAGAATACCAAACACTGCGGACAGGGCCGAGCTGGCTGCGGCCCGCCGATATCCCCGTGTGTCGGCCCCGTATTAGTGGGTCGGAGAATACCAAACACTGCGGACAGGGCCGAGCTGGCTGCGGCCCGCCGATATCCCCGTGTGTCGGCCCCGTATTAGTGGGTCGGAGAATACCAAACACTGCGGACAGGGCCGAGCTGGCTGCGGCCCGCCGATATCCCCGTGTGTCGGCCCCGTATTAGTGGGTCGGAGAATACCAAACACTGCGGACAGGGCCGAGCTGGCTGCGGCCCGCCGATATCCCCGTGTGTCGGCCCCGTATTAGTGGGTCGGAGAATACCAAACACTGCGGACAGGGCCGAGCTGGCTGCGGCCCGCCTATGCCCCCGTGTGTCGGCCCCGTATTAGTGGGTCGGAGAATACCAAACACTGCGGACAGGGCCGAGCTGGCTGCGGCCCGCCTATGCCCCCGTGTGTCGGCCCCGTATTAGTGGGTCGGAGAATACCAAACACTGCGGACAGGGCCGAGCTGGCTGCGGCCCGCCGATATCCCCGTGTGTCGGCCCCGTATTAGTGGGTCGGAGAATACCAAACACTGCGGACAGGGCCGAGCTGGCTGCGGCCCGCCTATGCCCCCGTGTGTCGGCCCCGTATTAGTGGGTCGGAGAATACCAAACACTGCGGACAGGGCCGAGCTGGCTGCGGCCCGCCGATTTCCCCGTGTGTCGGCCCCGTATTAGTGGGTCGGAGAATACCAAACACTGCGGACAGGGCCGAGCTGGCTGCGGCCCGCCGATATCCCCGTGTGTCGGCCCCGTATTAGTGGGTCGGAGAATACCAAACACTGCGGACAGGGCCGAGCTGGCTGCGGCCCGCCTATATCCCCGTGTTTCGGCCCTGTATTAGTGGGTCGGAGAATACCAAACACTGCGGACAGGGCCGAGCTGGCTGCGGCCCGCCGATATCCCCGTGTGTCGGCCCCGTATTAGTGGGTCGGAGAATACCAAACACTGCGGACAGGGCCGAGCTGGCTGCGGCCCGCCGATATCCCCGTGTGTCGGCCCTGTATTAGTGGGTCGGAGAATACCAAACACTGCGGACAGGGCCGAGCTGGCTGCGGCCCGCCGATATCCCCGTGTGTCGGCCCCGTATTAGTGGGTCGGAGAATACCAAACACTGCGGACAGGGCCGAGCTGGCTGCGGCCCGCCGATATCCCCGTGTGTCGGCCCCGTATTAGTGGGTCGGAGAATACCAAACACTGCGGACAGGGCCGAGCTGGCTGCGGCCCGCCGATATCCCCGTGTGCCGGCCCCGTATTAGTGGGTCGGAGAATACCAAACACTGCGGACAGGGCCGAGCTGGCTGCGGCCCGCCGATATCCCCGTGTGTCGGCCCCGTATTAGTGGGTCGGAGAATACCAAACACTGCGGACAGGGCCGAGCTGGCTGCGGCCCGCCGATATCCCCGTGTGTCGGCCCCGTATTAGTGGGTCGGAGAATACCAAACACTGCGGACAGGGCCGAGCTGGCTGCGGCCCGCCGATATCCCCGTGTGTCGGCCCCGTATTAGTGGGTCGGAGAATACCAAACACTGCGGACAGGGCCGAGCTGGCTGCGGCCCGCCTATGCCCCCGTGTGTCGGCCCCGTATAAGTGGGTCGGAGAATACCAAACACTGCGGACAGGGCCGAGCTGGCTGCGGCCCGCCGATATCCCCGTGTGTCGGCCCTGTATTAGTGGGTCGGAGAATACCAAACACTGCGGACAGGGCCGAGCTGGCTGCGGCCCGCCTATGCCCCCGTGTGTCGGCCCCGTATTAGTGGGTCGGAGAATACCAAACACTGCGGACAGGGCCGAGCTGGCTGCGGCCCGCCTATGCCCCCGTGTGTCGGCCCCGTATTAGTGGGTCGGAGAATACCAAACACTGCGGACAGGGCCGAGCTGGCTGCGGCCCGCCGATATCCCCGTGTGTCGGCCCCGTATTAGTGGGTCGGAGAATACCAAACACTGCGGACAGGGCCGAGCTGGCTGCGGCCCGCCTATATCCCCGTGTGTCGGCCCTGTATTAGTGGGTCGGAGAATACCAAACACTGCGGACAGGGCCGAGCTGGCTGCGGCCCGCCTATGCCCCCGTGTGTCGGCCCCGTATAAGTGGGTCGGAGAATACCAAACACTGCGGACAGGGCCGAGCTGGCTGCGGCCCGCCGATATCCCCGTGTGTCGGCCCCGTATTAGTGGGTCGGAGAATACCAAACACTGCGGACAGGGCCGAGCTGGCTGCGGCCCGCCTATGCCCCCGTGTGTCGGCCCTGTATTAGTGGGTCGGAGAATACCAAACACTGCGGACAGGGCCGAGCTGGCTGCGGCCCGCCTATCGTGTGTCGGCCCTGTATTAGTGGGTCGGAGAATACCAAACACTGCGGATAGGGCCGAGCTGGCTGCGGCCCGCCAATATCCCCGTGTGTCGGCCCCGTATTAGTGGGTCGGAGAATACCAAACACTGCGGACAGGGCCGAGCTGGCTGCGGCCCGCCTATGCCCCCGTGTGTCGGCCCTGTATTAGTGGGTCGGAGAATACCAAACACTGCGGACAGGGCCGAGCTGGCTGCGGCCCGCCTATGCCCCCGTGTGTCGGCCCCTGTATTAGTGGGTCGGAGAATACCAAACACTGCGGACAGGGCCGAGCTGGCTGCGGCCCGCCGATATCCCCGTGTGTCGGCCCTGTATTAGTGGGTCGGAGAATACCAAACACTGCGGACAGGGCCGAGCTGGCTGCGGCCCGCCGATATCCCCGTGTGTCGGCCCCGTATTAGTGGGTCGGAGAATACCAAACACTGCGGACAGGGCCGAGCTGGCTGCGGCCCGCCGATATCCCCGTGTGTCGGCCCTGTATTAGTGGGTCGGAGAATACCAAACACTGCGGACAGGGCCGAGCTGGCTGCGGCCCGCCGATATCCCCGTGTGTCGGCCCCGTATTAGTGGGTCGGAGAATACCAAACACTGCGGACAGGGCCGAGCTGGCTGCGGCCCGCCGATATCCCCGTGTGTCGGCCCCGTATTAGTGGGTCGGAGAATACCAAACACTGCGGACAGGGCCGAGCTGGCTGCGGCCCGCCGATATCCCCGTGTGTCGGCCCCGTATTAGTGGGTCGGAGAATACCAAACACTGCGGACAGGGCCGAGCTGGCTGCGGCCCGCCGATATCCCCGTGTGTCGGCCCCGTATTAGTGGGTCGGAGAATACCAAACACTGCGGACAGGGCCGAGCTGGCTGCGGCCGCCGATATCCCCGTGTGTCGGCCCCGTATTAGTGGGTCGGAGAATACCAAACACTGCGGACAGGGCCGAGCTGGCTGCGGCCCGCCGATATCCCCGTGTGTCGGCCCCGTATTAGTGGGTCGGAGAATACCA
>JAXIVJ010017507.1:0-25889 GCA_036785665.1 Chirona hameri
GTGGTGAAGTGGCAGCGGCCACAACTTGGCTCGTATGCGGCCGACCTTGCTCGAGACGAGCAGCTGCTGTGGGGTTGGACAGGTGGTATTAGGCCGGGAATGGCCGGTGGACCAAGTTGGGGACAAGTCTGCGACAGGCGCTGTGGGAGAAGTGTGTGGCTGGCTCTGATGGATGGCACTGCGGAGCAATGAGAGTTAATTATTTTGCTAAAGTTTGTGCTCGGGACATTTTTATACCTGTGTACTTTGTCCGTATTTTATGCTGGTTTTGATGTTGCACATGTCATTTCATCATGCTGGCAAAAATGACCACAGCAAAGTGTGGAGCAGCACTGCATTAATGTGACCCTTTACATGCAAAGCAGTCAAATCTGTTCTGTTATGTTTTAGATATAGAAATATTAGATAATGCATTGGCTAATTTTAGGATAGAAGAACTCTAAATCATCACAGTCTATAACAATAAGTTATTCACTTGATTTTCATCTGGATAGAAAGTTTCGACAAGGTGTTCCATGATGAATGTTAATTGTAAAATTGGTATTATTTGCAGATAAAGTGTTTTATTTGTGTGCTTGTTGGACTATTACACTAAAACATCTGGACATTTGCACTTTTGAGGTAAAATTTTCCCTGTCTAGCAAAACGGCTTCACGACAGCACGCCAAAGTTCAATGCGTCGCACGTTTTTTTCAATGCAGATGGCGCGTGACCAATTCAGCATGTGCAGGGGCCCTTCTGATCCGCCCAGGGTTCCTTTCAGTCTGGTCAGGGCCCCTCCGATCAGCACAGGGGCCCTTTGAACTTTCCATGTGCCCTCTGGTCTCTCTAGGGGCACCCCAGCCGTATAAGGGGCCCTTCCGACCTGGCAAGGGGCTGCGCTGGCTGCTTTTTCGCCTTGCGACATGCTCCGAGGGCCCTCGACCTGCCCTGGGGCCCCTCTGAGCTGACCAGGGGCCCATTCAGCATGTTTTGGGGCCCTTCTGACCCACCTAGGGGCCCTTCTGACCCACCTAGGGGCCCTTTCGGTCTGGCCAGGGGCCCCTCTGACCTGCACAGGGACCCTTTTAACTTCCCAGGGGCCCTCTGGTCTGTCCAGGGGCACTCCAACATGCTCAGGGGCCCTTATGGCCTGGCAATAGACTGCGCTGGTTGCTTTGTCGCCCTGCCGACATGCGCAGGGGCTTCTCGACCTGTCCAGGGGCCCCCTCTGTGTTCCATCTGTGCTGGCTAGGAGGCCCATTCAACTTGTTCAGGGGGCCATCTGACCCGCTCAGGAGCCATTTCGGTCTGGACAGGTGCTCTTCTGACATGCACGGGGCTCTTTTGAACGTCCAAGGGGCCCTCTGGTCTTTCAGAAAGGGCCCTGGTGGCCCTAAAGGGCCTCTGAGGTGCTTTACACTCTCTAAAGACCATGCTTCGCGTGGTAAAGAGCCCATGATACATTTACATGGGCTCTTTACCTCCATCTTCGCGCGGTCTCGTCGGCCCTTTCAGCGCGCTGCGCGCGCCGAAAAGGGCCCTCCTAGCCTCCAGGAGGGGGGGGGGGGCTGCACCCGCACCCGCGTGGACATGGCACTTGGCAGACTGCCACAGATTGGAGCTTGCGCTGCTTCATCGCGCCCCGAGACAGTCTGAGAGAACATTCAACTCGTCCGCCCGCCAGGCTGGCCGAAAAGGGCCCTGCTGGCGGTTGGAGGGGCAGCTGCCCCTCCTGCCCCCCCCCCCCCCCCCCCGTGGCGCCGTCCCTGCCCACAGCACGACTGTGTATAACATTTGCATAACGTTCCGAGCTATTTTGGTCGCTGCAGTTAGGCCTGGACTGGGTAACGGAGGCACGCCGCTCGCTCCATCTGTACCACTCGGCACGCCCCGCCCGCAAGGTGGCACGCATGTCGCACTGCCCGGGGCAGAGTTAGTGCGCCGCGCCGCGGACAGATGGCAGTGCAGTCGCGCCTGTATCGACTGTGCCTGGGCGACGCATGGCCGGACAGCGGCTCACGCGGTGTTCACATCAACAAACCGGCGGCCAGTGCGGGGGGCTCGACCGCTGGCCACCAAACAATATACGACAAATACATACACAGCGGCGATCGGCGGGCAAACACTGCCAACTTCACCGCGGGAGTCGACAATAATATTTGGGTATAATGGGAGTTAATCGAGTCGAGAGCGACAACAGGAAAACCCTGTGAAAATAGGCTGCTAATTTGTCAATAATTGGTGTGTACTGCATGCATTGGATTCCATAAACTGTGGTTTGATCGACTCTAAAATACTTATAATGGTTATCTGCATGCTTTTACAAGAGCTCTGCTCCTAAAAATGATGTGTTGCATTATACATTTGGTGTAGATCTTACCGAACTCGTTCGTAACTCGACACCTAGATAAATGCAGCTCATGTAATTGTACAAAGTATTATTGCTATAATGTATGGATTCATCGGAACGGATATATGAATTACGTTTGACTCAGTTTTAGGAAGAAACTAGGCATGTCTGACACTTAATGAGGTTCTGAATTGCCTTGTTCTCATATTTATTGCAAGGTTATTCAACCCAAGATTAATATAGCTTCTGCATTTGCATTGTGTACAGCGTGAATCCTAAGTAGCGTGACTTTTCATTCCCCGGCGGCCGGCCTGTCTTAACCCCAGACTTAACCCCAGGCTTAATTCTTAACCCCAGACTTAACCCCAGGCCCGTGCTGCCCTGTCATTGGTGTTCGGCGGCCGGCCTGTCTTAACCCCAGACTTAACCCCAGGCCCGTGCTGCCCTGTCATTGGTGTTCGGCGGCCGGCCTGTCTTAACCCCAGACTTAACCCCAGGCCCGTGCTGCCCTGTCATTGGTGTTCGGCGGCCGGCCTGTCTTAACCCCAGACTTAACCCCAGGCCCGTGCTGCCCTGTCATTGGTGTTCGGCGGCCGGCCTGTCTTAACCCCAGACTTAACCCCAGGCCCGTGCTGCCCTGTCATTGGTGTTCGGCGGCCGGCCTGTCTTAACCCCAGACTTAACCCCAGGCCCGTGCTGCCCTGTCATTGGTGTTCGGCGGCCGGCCTGTCTTAACCCCAGACTTAACCCCAGGCCCGTGCTGCCCTGTCATTGGTGTTCGGCGGCCGGCCTGTCTTAACCCCAGACTTAACCCCAGGCCCGTGCTGCCCTGTCATTGGTGTTCGGCGGCCGGCCTGTCTTAACCCCAGACTTAACCCCAGGCCCGTGCTGCCCTGTCATTGGTGTTCGGCGGCCGGCCTGTCTTAACCCCAGACTTAACCCCAGGCCCGTGCTGCCCTGTCATTGGTGTTCGGCGGCCGGCCTGTCTTAACCCCAGACTTAACCCCAGGCCCGTGCTGCCCTGTCATTGGTGTTCGGCGGCCGGCCTGTCTTAACCCCAGACTTAACCCCAGGCCCGTGCTGCCCTGTCATTGGTGTCCGGCGGCCGGCCTGTCTTAACCCCAGACTTAACCCCAGGCCCGTGCTGCCCTGTCATTGGTGTTCGGCGGCCGGCCTGTCTTAACCCCAGACCCAACCCCAGGCCCGTGCTGCCCTGTCATTGGTGTTCGGCGGCCGGCCTGTCTTAACCCCAGACTTAATCCCAGGCCCGTGCTGCCCTGTCATTGGTGTTTTATTTCATTCTGTTGCATCATCTATTCGGTCTCGTACATCGGGCCAACCGCACGGCGCAGTGTAATCGATATAGGTGGCACCGGAGCCCGCCGCCGGGCACGTGCCGGGCCAAAGCTCACGTGCAGCCAGTACGGAGAGACGGGAACAGCGCCTAGGCAGACAAAGGTGCGGCTGAGTTAATCTCCGCCAACGGCCAGATCTCGACTGGTCTGCCGGGGTTGATTGGTCAGATCTCGACTGGTATGCCGGGGTTGATTGGCCAGATCTCGACTGGTCTGCCGAGGTTGATTGGCCAGATCTCGACTGGTCTGCCGAGGTTGATTGGCCAGATCTCGATTGGTATGCCGGGGTTGATTGGCCAGATCTCGACTGGTCTGCCGAGGTTGACTGGCCAGACCTCGACTGGTCTGCCCGCTGCCAAGGTTGATTGGCCAGATCTCGACTGGTCTGCCGGGGTTGACTGGCCAGATCTCGACTGGTCTGCCGGGGTTGATTGGCCAGATCTCGACTGGTCTGCCGGGGTTGACTGGCCAGATCTCGACTGGTCTGCCGGGGTTGAATGACCAGATCTCGACTGGTCTGCTGGGGTTGATTGGCCAGATCTCGACTGGTCTGCCCGCTGCCGAGGTTGATTGACCAGATCTCGACTGGTCTGCAGAGGTTGATTGGCTAGATCTCGACTGGTCTGCAGAGGTTGATTGGCCAGATCTCGACTGGTCTGCCCGCTGCCGAGGTTGACTGACCAGATCTCGACTGGTCTGCCGGGGTTGACTGGCCAGATCTCGACTGGTCTGCCGGGGTTGACTGGCCAGATCTCGACTGGTCTGCAGAGGTTGATTGGCCAGATCTCGACTGGTCTGCCCGCTGCCGGAGTTGACTGGCCAGATCTCGACTGGTATGCCGGGGTTGACTGGCCAGATCTCGACTGGTATGCCGGGGTTGTCTGGCCAGATCTCGACTGGTATGCCGGGGTTGATTGGCCAGATCTCGACTGGTCTGCCAGGGTTGATTGGCCAGATCTTGACTGGTCTGCCGAGGTTGATTGGCCAGATCTGGTCTGCCGGGGTTGCTCTGCCGAATGCGAAGGACAAAACATGTAACTGTGCAGGAGTCATATAATGTTTTCTCTGACATAGCTGAGCATACGATGGTGTATGATATGATAAACATATTACACTTCTTTGTGGCAAATAAGTGGTTGTATCGCTGAAATGTTTGATGGCGTTTGAATGAGTGTGTGGATGTGGCCATATTTTGACCCTGGACGAGGCGATTGAGCATCGTGTTTGCGCTCCAGTAGAGTTACCACTCACCACACCACTGCCATTGTCACCACAATCCAAGCCTTGCTCAAACGATCATATTGCAAGTAAAGCGAACTTTCTGCTACAGAATTATTTTGAACCTGATCACTGATGGACATGCATATTGCATAATTCATATATGCTAGCAAACTATATGGTCTATGAAGGTGACGTAAGTTTGAACAATGTAGCTCAAGCGACTTGCTTATAATCTCAATTATTTACAGATAACTCCCTCAGTAAAGAAAACATCGGCTTTATTTCGGTCAAAGCGTGTTTGTATTTATTTGCACTTGAGCTGACGGCTTACTGCACAGCTTGTGCGTTTATCAAAAGTACTAGACACACAATGATCGCTAAAATGGTTGACATGAGTTGACAAATACTCACGGAGAAACCCGCCAAGAGACTTGCGCAAATACAGAGCATGTATCCGATGCATCGGTCGAATGTATTGCAGTGTTAATTAACTTAGCTTTCTAAACGACTGATGGTAGCATACGTTGCTCTTGTAACAGTTACAGTTATGTTACAACATGATTTATGCTCTCTTGTGTTACAGCACAAGAGAGCTAGAACTCATCGTGGCAACTAATTCCTGGCACACTCTTCCCTTTGGCGCAGCCAAAGTAATTTAAATATTCAAATTGAGGGGTTATTCGGCATCTGTCTCATTCTCAGACGCCATAAACACCAGCCGTGTGCAGCCTCTGTCTCCTAACAGGGCTTTAATGTAATGCGCTTCGTAGATAAGTGATAAAAGAGAAGCGGAAGAGAAGGGTGAAAGATTTGCTCCGAAATTATGTTTGAATTGCTTAGTTTAAATTGTTGGCGCATACGCATGCCCTACGGACGAGTTCGGAAATGATAGAAACCTGAAGTCTGCACCATCAAAATGATAGGAACCTGCAGTCTGCACCATCAAAATGATAGGAACCTGCAGTCTGCACCATCAAAATGATAGGAACCTGCAGTCTGCACCATCAAAATGATAGGAACCTGCAGTCTGCACCATCAAAATGATAGGAACCTGCAGTCTGCACCATCAAAATGAAAGGAACCTGCAGTCTGCACCATCAAAATGATAGGAACCTGCAGTCTGCACCATCAAAATGATAGGAACCTGCAGTCTGCACCATCAAAATGATAGGAACCTGCAGTCTGCACCATCAAAATGATAGGAATCTGCAGTCTGCACCATCAAAATCAATTGGCCGAACATAATTCGTAGGCCGTAGCCAGGTTGGTATCGACAGTCACAATTAATTTTACCAAATAAGGAAGTACAACAAGTAACTGCTGCTAGGCCATTGACATTCATCTCATGCGTTTTCTTTCAAGATTTGACCATTTCATCAGAGATGTGGGTCAAGGCGTGCCAAAAGTATTCGTCCAATTAACCCGCGCGTCGCTAGGATCTCCAGCCGAACGCGCCCCTCTGGGGGTAAATTTCACCCCCCCCCCCCCCGTATCTTCCGAACCAATGACCGCAGCGAGATTTGCAAGGCGGCGATCGAAAGCTCTCAATGAGATGAATCTAACGCATACCCAAAATTCTTAAAATAAGATCACATGTCAGGTCACGGTCAAGTCAAAGGTAAAAATCGAGTTATTTGAGTTGATGGTCCATGCGTTCCATTCAAAGCCTTATATTACGACTATTATCACATAAATAGCTCTCAAAGGTATGATACATCTACCACATTACCGAAAGTGAAATTGCAAGCAAATGTCAAGGTCAAGGTCAGGTCACAAAGGTCACAGGTCTACGAAAGCCATGCAACACGTGTTGTATGGGATATTTTACACGTATAATTGATAGTAGCAACCATTTTCGCCTGACCCCATATAATGGCCCTCAGGTCAAGGTCAGGTCACAATAAGGACATAATTGGAAATTGATTCATCTAAATAAACATTGCATGTTTCTAGACTAGTTTTGCTCAGAAATACAGTGGTGGCATGTATTTGCCTGTATCCGAGGTTATCCTTCTAAAGAAAATCGAGCTGTGGATCGATTTTTGTTCAAGATCGCGAGAGATGCCGAGCGCGGGAGATCTTTAGCGTTGAAACAGCGCCCCGGAAATGCAGCAGCAAAGCCAAATAATATGCAGGTATTTTACACGCTGCCCAAACATAACCAATTTCCAGTTCTGAGGCCATTCTTTAAACCAATTGCAAAAATGACGTCATGAGTTACTCATACTTAGGGAGCCATAAGTCAGTCAAAATAAAGATATTGCTTTGAAATTTGGTGTAGGTATCATTCAAACTTGTTTCTCCAATGTATATTCTGTTTTTTGTTATATATTTGAAAATTTTGATTTTGTGAGAGCAAAAAAAAACATTTTTATTTTTATTTTTCGGGGTCAAAGACCCAAAGTTAGAAATTTCGTGATAGCCATTTTTACGAGAATTTTCTTCCCTTCCTTTTGACGTTTCTATTTGCAATTTGCTTCAAAAATCAATTGTGTACGATTTTTCAAACATTTCTCGTTTTTCCACCAAAAATGGCATGACATCCCGTCACTGAAACGCTATTATCTCCAAACTACATCACCAATGTCAATGAATTTGTGACAGAACACGTAGAATTGAGTCAGGATAAGGTGCAAAACGTTTCACTTTGATATCTGTCATAGTTTTCAAGTTGTTGGAAAATCCGGGAGGTGGGTAAAATTTACCCCCCCCCCCCCCCACACACACACACCCAGCTTGAAATAGCGAGCACCTTTGACATGTTTCCACTTATCAACCATTTAATGAGCCTGATGCGATTAATAATTAATGAAAATATATGAGGTTCGATTCTGTACCTGTCTGCTATTTACGTCCACAAGTGTTTGATTGGTTATAAAGAAATTCGTAGAAGTAATAGTCAATAAAAAAATAAAAAATCGTTTTTCGCTGAAAGAAAGTATAACAAGCATTGGATGATGCATTTGGAAAGCTCCATCAAAACAAGATCCCTAGAGGTTTGCCATCTACAGCAAGCTTAGTTCACGCACGTACTCGTTGGTTGGCACGGTTTCCAGTTGAGCGGGCAGCTTTGGTGTGAAACTATCCAAACGAATGTGGGCGTCGGCGCATTAGGATCTGGCGGCACGCCAGGCGGGCTGGGGCAGCGCCAGGCGGGCTGGCGCAGCGCCAACCCGAGAGCAAAACTGGCCAGGCTTCCACTGCGTTCCACTCGCTCGCTGTGAAACTCGGGCTGTAGTCGGCCTTGGTGGCCATAACATTGCAAACGAAGACGCGAAGTGTCTACTTCTGTCATAGTCAAGGCCTCCTGTAAGATATTTTGACGGGGGGGGGGGGGCACCCACACATTTTTGCAGACGATAGGCTTTGGACATGCACCTGCCAAATTTTGTTGTACTTTCGGGTTTCGTGTACGGCACATGAACTGTACTTGTCTGATGAATCACAAAGGTTGCATTCAATTTTATCTGTCACGCAGAAGCAGATATGAAGATAAGAACGGGCACCGAAATGTTTGAAGCCTTAAAATGCACGCCGAAGGCGCCCAAATTTGTCCTGTTCAAGTTCCCGAATTTCTTCTTTTCTGAATGTCAGGCAGTATGACAGTATGACTGATGCTATTCGACCTTTATTCTCAGTAGGTATTCTATGCTATTTATAATTTTGTTATTACTCCTCAGTAGGTATTTGTATCTTCGAACTAAGTATTGCTATTGTCACTCATCATATAAGACAAGCACGAGGTAGAGGATTTGTGATCAAGGCAAACGTTAAAGGGATTGTTTCACCTTTGTATTCGTTTTTAACTGAAATAGCCATTATCTTTGGGTCTTATTTAAATGTCAAAAATACTAAGGTTATTTTCCCCAAAACGTATGCGTTTTTAAGCAATTTAATTTCGTATTTGCGAAATGGGGTCTAGGCTAGTCCCGCCGCTGATTGGCTGACATCCACTTTTTCAGCCAATCCCACTTTGTCAGACAATCAACGGCGGTCTATAGCTCAATAATGACGTCATCCTGCCAAAGTTCAAAACTTAATTTGTATAAAGTTAAGTGAATTTTCGAGAGAAAAAATATCACCATCGTTTTCAGCAGCACTTACTTCATATTTTCTACTACAACCAGCGTCTATTTGACAACTTTCGAAAAGGTGAAACATTCCTTTAAGTACGCGCGTTTGTATGTACAAGTCCATTGAATTTGTACGAATATTTAACTGCCATGAATTGATTTAGTTAATTGGATATACCTAGTTACGTCACCAAAATGAGAATGATGATAAAGTGGTGATGATTAATTATAAAAGTATGCATGACACAGCGTAAAGGTAATGGGAGTAATGCAACTGAGTGCAAGGAGCCCGATCTGTAAGGAGGTAGGTACCTACTCGAACTGACATAGCCCGCACCCTGCTGGCGGAATGTTTGAAGACCTTCTACAACACGTTTTTTTCCCGGAAATGACGAGAAAACGGTGGTGCGGGAGCCCCGCAATTCTTGCTTCCACCTAATCACTGATCTTTAGCGCAACCTCTCTGAAATTGTTGACGAAAGGTAATTTTAGGTCACGGCTTCAGATCAAGAGGCAGGTAAACCCCACCTTCGAAAAAGTTATAAGTGGCGTAAATTACATTGTGTTTGTCTCGTCGAGACGCGTTTCGCAATATGCAACATGACCCACCTGGGTCATCACATCACCTTAACCCGAAATTAAAGTGTTGATTGACCAAACCCGGTCATGCTTGGTGTGACTGAAAGCATCTTGATGAGACAAACACGATGATGTTAAAATAATTGTCATCTTTATTATGTAAATAATTATTAACGAAAAACTGCTATTTAGCAAATAACTAGCATAACCTTTTGGTGACTTCCTAAAGCTAAACTATTACTAGCATAACCTTTTGGTGACTTCCTAAAGCTAAACTATTGGGGTGTTCTTAAATGGGGGACACTTTTTCAAGAGTTGTCGATTGTTTTTCTGTTTATTTCCTGCGATCCTAGTTCCCGAAACGATAAAAAAGGCGCTGGGGTAGAGTCCACAAGATGCCAAATTTTACCTTTCATGACTTCTGGGGACCTTAACTGCGGCGCTGCGCCATTTGCCGAGGGGTGTTCGTTAGACCCCATAGCAAGGGGTGGAAATCTCGAGCCCTTCCGGGCTCTGGAAACTGGGTTAAGCGCTGGGGAAATAGTTGTAGCTATGGGTCTGAGACACACTGTCTCTTAGGTTCAAGCGGTTAAATGCCGTGGGTCGAATCCGGGGGTGATGGAAGAGCCGAGGGGACAAGGGGAGCAGCTGTCCCTCTCAAGAAGTTCGAGAGGCAAACAATATGCTTTGCTCCCATACAAACTCAAGAGGGACCGCCTGAAAAACGAATAAAAAACGATTGGAAGGGTATCCATCAGGCTTGACAAGGCTCCTCTCGGCCCGGCACGGTGCCCTCTCAGACCGGCAGAGGGCCATATCAGGCCTGCCATGTGCCCTCTCAGACCGGCAGAGGGCCATCTCAGGCCTGTCATGTGCCCTCTCAGACCGGTGGAGGGCCATCTCAGGCCTGTCATGTGCCCTCTCAGACCGGCAGAGGGCCATCTCAGGCCTGTCATGTGCCCTCTCAGACCGGCAGAGGGCCATCTCAGGCCTGTCATGTGCCCTCTCAGACCGGCAGAGGGCCATCTCAGGCCTGCCATGTGCCCTCTCTGACCGGCAGAGGGCCATCTCAGGCCTGCCATGTGCCCTCTCAGACCGGCAGAGGGCCATCTCAGGCCTGCCATGTGCCCTCTCTGACCGGCAGAGGGCCATCTCAGGCCTGTCATGTGCCCTCTCAGACCGGCAGAGGGCCATCTCAGGCCTGCCATGTGCCCTCTCAGACCGGCAGAGGGCCATCTCAGGCCTGCCATGTGCCCTCTCTGACCGGCAGAGGGCCATCTCAGGCCTGTCATGTGCCCTCTCAGACCGGCAGAGGGCCATCTCAGGCCTGCCATGTGCCCTCTCAGACCGGCAGAGGGCCATCTCAGGCCTGCCATGTGCCCTCTCAGACCGGCAGAGGGCCATCTCAGGCCTGCCATGTGCCCTCTCAGACCGGCAGAGGGCCATCTCAGGCCTGCCATGTGCCCTCTCAGACCGGCAGAGGGCCATCTCAGGCCTGCCATGTGCCCTCTCTGACCGGCAGAGGGCCATCTCAGGTCTGTCATGTGCCCTCTCAGACCGGCAGAGGGCCATCTCAGGCCTACCATGTGCCCTCTCAGACCGGCAGAGGGCCATCTCAGGCCTGCCATGTGCCCTCTCTGACCGGCAGAGGGCCATCTCAGGCCTGTCATGTGCCCTCTCAGACCGGCAGAGGGCCATCTCAGGCCTGCCATGTGCCCTCTCAGACCGGCAGAGGGCCATCTCAGGCCTGCCATGTGCCCTCTCGGACCGGCAGAGGGCCATCTCAGGCCTGTCATGTGCCCTCTCAGACCGGCAGAGGGCCATCTCAGGCCTGCCATGTGCCCTCTCTGACCGGCAGAGGGCCATCTCAGGCCTGTCATGTGCCCTCTCAGACCGGCAGAGGGCCATCTCAGGCCTGCCATGTGCCCTCTCAGACCGGCAGAGGGCCATCTCAGGCCTGCCATGTGCCCTCTCTGACCGGCAGAGGGCCATCTCAGGCCTGTCATGTGCCCTCTCAGACCGGCAGAGGGCCATCTCAGGCCTGCCATGTGCCCTCTCTGACCGGCAGAGGGCCATCTCAGGCCTGTCATGTGCCCTCTCAGACCGGCAGAGGGCCATCTCAGGCCTGCCATGTGCCCTCTCAGACCGGCAGAGGACCATCTCAGGCCTGCCATGTGCCCTCTCAGACCTCCAGGCTGCATAGGATATTCTCAGACCGGCCTAAGGCCCCATCAGACTGTTCGAGGGTGCTCTCAGAGTGCAGTAGCTCCCTCTTCAGACTTAAGAGGGGTCCCTCTCAAATCTGACCTGGGCTTCTCAGACCGGCCGAGGGCCCTCTCAGATCGACCGAGCTGCTCTGATGGGCATAAAGCCCTCTCAGATCTGGAAAATATCAACTCAGATCAGCCTGGGATATCTCAGACGACCAATAGACCCCTCCGGCCGCCTGGAGGGGTCCATACCCGCCTGAGAGGGTATAAAATACCCTCTCAGACCGGCCGAGGGCCATCTTAGGGCGGTTGCCTGCCCTCTCAGACCGACCGAGGGCACCCCCAGGCTGACCGTGGACCCTTTCAGACCAGCTTAAGATCCTATCAAGACCTGCCAGACCTTCAGGCCCAAGGCCCTCAAACTGGCCGAGGGCCACCTCTGGCCCTCAACCGGTCGTGACATACGAGAGTACTTCTTTGGTCTGGTTTCATTTGTGGACCAAGCACTACATTCTCTTGGAACCAAGGCAGTAATTGGAACTCTCACCCTGTTCCGAGGGGTATGGGGGCCGGGTCGACTTTTCAGAGGCCCGTCGAAGGATTTGAACCCCGGTCACTGGCAAAGGAAACAAACTTATCCTGCCACTGCCCGTTATTAAATTTACGTGTATTTAAGATTTTTGCCTTCATTTACTCCACCGATGCCGTGTTTTATATACATCCGATGACAAATAGGTCCCCCCCCAGTGACGCGATTTTGCCTCGACTGGGGGAGGGAGCTGGCGGCTTCACTGGGGGGGGGGGGGGCGCCCCCCCCCCCCGTTAACATGTCAGAGGAGGCCCTGGTCATAGTGCGTGAATCGCCTGAATTTGTAGTCAACCGAAGTGTTGGCTCCGAAAATATACAGCTGAGCGTCCAAATTGCAATCTTTACGGATTGTCTTATCGTTCAAAATCGCTCGCATGTAGCAGTACCAACAATCTGCTGCTATGAGTTCTTATCTTATATGTATCGTATCTGTACTATCTCAGGACATTAAAAAAATCGTCTTCGTTTCTTCAGTTGTTTGTATCGCTTTCAGGCATGCTGTGAAGGCTGCCCGCCAAAACGATTTGCAAGGATCACTGAGCAGCGGTCAAAGGCATTGCGAATTGTGAAATGTTGGTGATCATCAATGGTCGCTGATTGAAGCGATCAGATTGATCAGCATTCACTACACACACTACCGGATCATCCGATCAGATTTATCAGCATGCACTACACACACTACCGGATCATCCACAAATAATCCATTATACATCTATTCAACTGTAAACGTATTCATCTCCCACTCCTGCATACACCTCTTATTCCTCTCCCACTCCACCTTATTCCTCTCCCACTCCACCTTATTCCTCTCCCACTCCACCTTATTCCTCTCCCACTCCACCTTATTCCTCTCCCACTCCACCTTATTCCTCTCCCACTCCACCTTATTCCTCTCCCACTCCACCGCTCTTGTCTTATTAGTTGTCTTGTCACTAAGACACCCGGCATCAATGCTAGACACAATGAAAATAATGGATGAGCAGCGAAGGGGTATTAACCATAACACCAGCATTTGAATTTGGATACTGACGGGCCCCGTGTCTCAGGACTGACGGGCGCCGTGTCTCAGCCTTCTCCGACTGACGGGCGCCGTGTCTCAGCCGTCACCGACTGACGGACGCCGTGTCTCATCAGCCGTCACCGACTGACGGGCGCCGTGTCTCATCAGCCGTCACCGACTGATGGACGCCGTGTCTCAGCCGTCACCGACTGACGGACGCCGTGTCTCAGCCGTCACCGACTGACGGACGCCGTGTCTCAGCCGTCACCGACTGACGGGCGCCGTGTCTCAGCCGTCACCGACTGACGGACGCCGTGTCTCAGCCGTCACCGACTGACGGACGCCGTGTCTCAGCCGTCGCCGACTGACGGGCGCCGTGTCTCAGCCGTCGCCAACTGACGGACGCCGTGTCTCAGCCGGCGACAGCACCCTGACATGTGTGGTTTGGTGTGGCGTCTGAGCTGTCACTGCAGAGTTACTGGGTCCTCCAATCTGCTGCAATGCCCCGCAGCGACGCTGGCGAAGCCGCCCCGCCGTACATTAGCTCCGAGAACGCCCTGCTCAGGCAGCGGTTAGAGTGGGTCCTTGCCTCGGATGAGATGTGCCGGTAGGATATTGGATCTGATTATTTTGTCACTAGGAGGTCATAGTCCTTAGGCCCCGCCTTAGCATTGGTCAGTAGGAGGTCATAAACCCCGCCTTAGCTACCTGACGGCACTTAATGAAGCGGTTGTTATTTGAAATGCACAAGTTGTGTCTATAGATGCGGCAAGGACGTGTTGAAAAGGTATTAGCAAAACGTGCTTACATGCATTGTTGGTAAGATGATGATGTGAAACAAAAACAAATCTGGACCTACAAGTGACATGTATAGAAGTATCAGTCAGGGGCGGTTCTCCCATGTAGGCAAGGTAGGCAATGCCTACCCAGTTCGGTAGCCTTCTTCCGATAACGATGTTTATCTTCCCTTCTTTTCACTTCATTTTTTTTCTTTCTTATTTATTTATATGGTTTTCTGCAATCGGAATGGGCAGATCTTGGAGAAAATTTTCCAAATTTTCCAATAAAATTTCCTTCGAATCCATAAATTAAATGCAAATGTAATAAAAACCTTGCCTAAGCTTCCTACCTCGTCCTACTTCTCGATTATCGACCACCAGCCTGTGTACAAAGGCTATTGGGTCCTGCAGTATACAATTTCTGTAAGGTAGGCAAATCCACTAGAAAATCAAGACGAACACACCTTTTAAGCGCAATAACTTCATAAAATAACCAGCCTGTGTACAAAGGCTATTGGGTCCTGCAGTATACAATTTCTGTAAGGTAGGCAAATCCACTAGAAAATCAAGACGAACACACCTTTTAAGCGCAATAACTTCAAAAAATAAATATGACTGCAATACCAATTATTAGTTTAGGCTCGCAGTAGCTTGCCACATAGGGGTTCAATTATTATTTCTTAAAAAAATAAAATATATATACTATTATTCCAGGTCCAGTAACGATGATGGCGCCATCTAGGTAACTGCAGCTTCTAAGTTTAGCCACTGCTTTAGTACTGCTTTCAGTTGTGTTCCGTGACGTTATTCGTGTCGCTCATAGTGCGAGCTAGCGTTAAAAGCGAGACAAGGTCTTGCATCAACTAGCGGATATCTTTGTTGTTGTTGTATTTGCGTCCCGCCCTAGCCTGACCCTGAACTGGACGGTGCTCGCTCGCTCTTTGCCAATCCACGTGTGTTACTGGTGTACTGGTATGGCAATACAATTGGCCTGTTGGGTACGTTTTTATGACATGCATTGTGCCTTGCCTGCCTAGTCTCAAGGGCCCAGCGCCGCCTCTGGTATCAGTTTATCAGAATCAGAAATATTTACGTTAACTGCCTCAGAAAAATGTATCGATGTCCCGTCTTGCCTTATGAAGGCTGTTATAACAATATCATCATTCAAGGACTTTTGTGCAGCCTCAGAATTAAGATGTGAAAATGTGGACATAGTAACAGCACCATTTCTCTCTTGTGTTTTGTGACAAGTATTTATTTATTGGTTTTGATTATCTTTCCTGATTTGGGCTTGTTGAATTAATATGTGTGCAAAATACTTAGTCTGTCTATGATGCCACTATAGAGCTCCATGTCAATATTGATCCAACCTTAGTGTTCACCCTCAACAAACATTGGTTCATTCAATCCATGCATGCTTTCTGTCCGCATTTCCTAGTGGACTGAGAAGTTCCTATTGCTCCCACGCCATCATGGTGGCGGCGTAGGAGGCTGAGACGTACTAGGTATAACTTAACTGTGTCATCAAAAGGAAGACCAATGACATCGCTAGATCGTGGTCTCATAACACACTTGTGACTCTTTGCCACACAATAAATGACACGAAATGTAAAACCCATCTGTGTGATTGAATCTCAGCTGCCCAGTTTGGTATGGTGAAAAGGTTTTTAGTAAAAGTTGTTTGGTAAAATGCGCCTTCTTTGCATAAGTTCTACCCTACCCAATGTGAAGAGTGGCATAATTCATCCGTATGACTAGCTCCTCTCTTGGGGAGGGTGATGAAAGAAGATTGTTCACTGTGTGAAGTGGGATGTTTAACTTAACTAATGTGCTGTGGTTTAATGCGATAGAATGATACGAAAAAACTTTTTGGTGACAATGACCATAGCTAAATTTAGCACTAATATAACCGCTAAGATAATATGTGATTACGAGCGAGCGCGCTCCTCCTTCCGTGGTGTATGGGAAAAATCTGATTATGAGCGGCCCGACTCGACCCGGCCCGTGGCGACGCTTTTGAGAAGCTCATATCTCTGCAACCGCACGTCCGATTGACAAGCGGACTTCTTTGCTGAGCAGCCCCATCTAACCTACTCTGTTTGAGACCTGTGCCGACTCATGTTGGTGACTACCACTGCGCGTGGCGCGTGCCGCGTGAGGGGTGTTGAAAAGTATTTTCTCGCAATAACTCCGCAACGGCTGGGGAGATTATGTGCAAATTTCGTGTGTGGTTAGGGACCCCTCAGCCGCCACTTTCACCCAACTCGGGGGCATTGGGTGATTGCACGTGCGCACGTGCACACCCCTAATATATATCTCAGGAACGGCTGAGCCGATTGTGTTCAAATTTGGTGTGTGGTTAGGAACCTCTCAGCCCCCACTTTCCCACAAGTCAAAGGTGGGTGCCTCTGAACGTGCGCACGTGCGCACCTTTTTTGTATCTCAGAAACTTGCCCGATCGAGTTGAAATTCCCCATACATTTCCTTCGCGCTCGCTCGTTCATCGCCAACTACGGCGCCTTACTGATTTTAGCCTTTTAGCGGTTGGGACGGGGCGAAATATTTGGCAATTAGTATGGGTTTAACTCGGTAATATAATGAATAAGGCTGTTCTTGACGGTTATATCATGTGTTACTGGCGTGCTTATAGATATTCAACCAAATTTCGGGAGGGTGAATGCACTGAACTTGACTAAGAGAAGCACATGAAATACTGGCCGATTGGCTGAAAGCCTCCACCAAACACCAAGTGAGTAACAACCACCGCTCCCTTACCTGCCACTGGGTTCACAGGGTTCACAGGGTTCACGGGGTTCACAGACACAATTGCTGCCAGCACGGCGCCTCTGTGAATAATGTGGCCTGGCTCTCTGGATGTTCGCGATGCATCATCACCGTCATCCCCACACGTCCGTCCAAAGGCCAATCGGTAATGGTATGTTCTACTTGAGAGAGAGCTCCGCTACAGCTGCAGTAGAGCGGCAGCACAGTCGGTCGCTTGCCGGGTACAAAGCCATGACTGATGGCTGAAGCATGGCTTACCAATACCGCAAACAAAACACAACACCAAACCCAACTCCAACAATATATGACGGATGGCCGAGCCTGATCAAGAACACGGTGTCTCCTGTTCGATGGACGGATGCTAACTTGCGCAATGAACGGACATACGTCGTTTTGTTTTGTTTTAATCGCGTTCATAAATATATTTGTGTCAAAGCTTTCAGTGAATTGTCACGACGTCATCATCAAAACTATGAGAGGCAAAACAACAAATGTGCCGTGAAGGCATGGAAGAATTTGTCTGTGGCGCTCGTTGTTGCGCGGTAGTTGCGGTGTCTGGCGCCCGCTTTTGTTCCGACGCGGCCACCGCGATCATCGTGGTCTCTACCGGCCGCCTGTCGCATATATTGTCTAGGGCAGACGCGCTGATTAATTCAAGTATATAGGGTTATTTATGTTTCGAAAACGTGGCTATAATGTCATGTAAGTGTCTTATTTGCTTGGACAGTATGAGGTCTATGAACATATGATTACCGAGCGGGCGCAAAGCCCCCGTGAGGTTTATCGTCAACTTACTAGACAAATTTACATTTGACCCGGCCCGACCCGGCCCGACCCGGCCCGACCCGGCCCGACCCGGCCCGACCCGGCCATACAGATGCTTTTCGGAAGCTAATAACTTTGCAACCACTGTTCCGATTGAGAGCGGGTTTTCATCATTAGATAGGACCATCAAATCAATTTTGATTGTGTTATGGTGCGTTCTGATAGGGGAGGTACCACAGCGCGTGGCACCCGCAGACGTCGAAAGGAACAAAAATAATTATAGATCAAAAATGGTTTGATTTATCTAAGCATTCGTTTTGTATACGCTGAAGCATGCAGCCGCTCAGGACGTACTCCCTTCTGGCGGATTCGAGAAAGGAGATCATGTACAATTTAATCAAACCTAACTTTTATGTTGGCATGCATGGAGGCCTGGCAATTTTTATGGAGGTCTAAAAGGACTAAAAGGACTATGTGTTACTACCACGAGTGCTCCTGTACCGTTTCATATTTCAAACCCGTTTTAGCTTTACCAGTGCGCGCCCGCTCGATCATCGCCCAAAAAGGCGTTTTACTGGTATAGTTGATATCAGGCATGTCACAGCCATATCACGAGAAGAATTCAGATTGTACAAAATGCAATTATGTTTCGATTGGTGGGTGTGGAGCTGTGATACGCGCATACATACTTTAAATATTAAAAGCTGAGTGAACAGCACGCCCGGAGCGCGCACCAAGTCAATGCATTTACAATAGGCGGCAGCCCGGTCCGCAAGGATGTTTGATCAAAATGATGGAGGTACAAATTTACATACATGGGTTCAATCGCCATCACCATGCGTGGAAATGACCAAAGTATTACAAATGCCCGCGGAGGCCGGTTACGTGCTACCGATTTCCTCTCAGGCCTGTTAAAACCAAGTTGCTGTTTACGGCCGGCGTGCACCCGTGCGGCCATAGGGAATAGATGGACGGCCGGGCGCTAGAGGCGCCTCGATCGCGGTGGCCGCGTCGAAGGCAGCAATACATCAGGAGCCGGCGGTAAATGCATAGTAATGGCGTCAGCTGAATGCGGTTTTGCATTTGAATGCGGCCGCACAAGCCAGTTTCCACAGTTTTAAGCTGGCTCGTTATTTTGTGTGTAATTTTCTGCAGTTAAGTGACCAATATACATATATCAATTAAGGTTAAATTTAGCATTCAGATAAGTGTGACCGCATCACCATCATGCTTCGGTCTGTGCCATCGCATTCCTGCCACACACATATCACATCATGACCGCATTTGTGTTATTGTCGGTTTCCAAATAAATGTTAGCATTCGACTCGGACACCATTATTTCCAGAGCAGTTGCCGCACATTTAGTGTGAATGATGCTGTTACCAAAGAATATAAACTGATGATACCTTTTCATGTCTCATGGCATTTTCCTATCTGAATCAGCAATTGTTTTAGAAGCCAGCCTGCTACAGTTCTCACTTTGCTATTAATATTTCTTGCATGTTTTTTGCAAGCGAGTCATTTCTGATCTGTATAACAGGCAATAAACACTCTATCATCAGAGCAGTGGTCACTGGCCCCGCTACAGTCCACACGGAAAGCACACTCATAAAATGGTGTGCCTTCGCTGAATAGTTTGCAGACTGTCAAGGAAGTCAAACAGGGGAGACAGCGGTAAACCTAGCAAATAAGTCCTGAGCTTAATGGGTTTGTCAAAACAAAGGCTCGTTTCTTATTGGTTCCAGCTGTGAATTGGCCTAGTTAATTGGTAAATCGAACCTATAGACTCTGCGGCGGCCTGGGCACGGCATCAATCGTCAATATAATTGCCTACGTTATCTGTTTTGTTATCTTCGTCTATCTGTTTTGTTCCATGTGTGACCTCCAACTGCATTATCTTCAAGTCACATCAGTTGCACTGGGTTGACTCACAATAATGAAATTAAGAGACCACATTTAACATAAGCTGTAGTCTGTATGACACGACATATTTCACTCAGAATTCCTCTAAACTTATAAATAGAATGTTCCAGCATTTGCCGTTCCATATCATTGGTTTTTCTTTTGCGTTTTGTGCTACATGAAAGTGTCTTACACCTTATTTATCTTGTCTTCATGGTCCTTTGAGTACTTAGGATGGTGGTTTTGTCCAGCTGACATGCTATATTTTGGTGCGAGAGAAAAGAGAGGGGTGTCTGCTGTCTGTGGATCGATTGCAGTCGATCATGATAATTATCTGACTTCCAGTTTTAATTTGGGTCTCAACTTCGGAACTGAAGACAAACTGTTTTATATACCTGTGTGGTGACCTTTCGCGTTTAGATCCCACATTCTAGAGTGTTATTTTGAAGAGTGACGCTCCCCGAGTTTCAATAAGGGGCTTTATCATGGCTGATTCCTCCATCTGTGGTTCTATTCTCGCTGCACTATTCCCTCCATTTTCTGCCTCTTAACAAGCGGCCCATCCGCGTTCTCATTATCTCCCCGTTCCATTAACAATGTCAGACAACCTCTTTACTAACACCCACACCCGTCAGCCGCAGAGCCGCAGAGTACCGGACTTCCG
Source organism: Chirona hameri (assembly GCA_036785665.1). Taxonomy (NCBI): domain Eukaryota; kingdom Metazoa; phylum Arthropoda; class Thecostraca; order Balanomorpha; family Balanidae; genus Chirona; species Chirona hameri. The sequence goes on from JAXIVJ010017507.1 coordinate 20,254, forward strand.
AGCCTTCATCTCCCGCACTAATCCCACTCGGATACGCCGTCACCACCCCATCCGCCCCCCCCCCCCCTCCTCGGCCGCTCATACTTCCGCCTCCCCCTCCCCCTCCCCAGCACCCCGGCACCGTTCATCAGACCGGGTCGGCGCTGGGCGTCTCGCCCCAGTACCACGGACGGCTCGGCCGGTCGGTCTGCAGCAGTGCCACAGGTGGTGACAACTGCTAACTGCTGCCGAGTCGGGCAGGTGACTCGGACGCCCAACACATCGATCATCGTCGCGGCCGACGGCTCGGCGGAGGTCCAGCGGCGGCAGTGAAGAGCCCGGGCGTTCCGCGGCGCGCAGCCGTGTATATCGATCTGGCGCGCGGCTGGCCGTCGACCGTGGCCGTCGGCTCTCCGACAGTGTTTCCCGGGTGAAGGCAGCGGGTGGCGGGTAGCGCTGACCAGCTCTCAGCCAGAGCACGGCTCGAGGCTGGCGCAGAGGGACCCCGGAACAGGATCAGCTGCCCTGGAGCTGTGAGCAGCCGGATGCTGCGCTGAGACGCTGCGGACGAAGTGACCCGCACGGGTGATCGTGGTGATGGACGATTGAACGCCAGCTGATTTGTAATCAGCTGTAGTAATCCTATCGATCTGGACTCGAGGGAGTAGTGCAGTGAGGACCGGGGTGACACGCAGTCCGTGCTGCTTGACGAGTGGAGCGATGGTAGGTTTCGAGTCCACTTCCTGTTGCCGTCTTTATAGCATTTTTATAGTCGGTCATGTCATGCGTTTGTGCATAGTCCGGGAACATTTCGTGCCTCATTCTCACTGAGCTAAACGCTAGGTTTTGCGAACGATATTATGCGGAAAACTTAGGGTTTTTTCTTAGGGATATTATGATTAGGGTTTTTAAACTAAACAGCTATTAGCAATGCTGTTTTTAATATAATTTCAGATCCGTTCTTTTGTTCACATTCCTTGCTCAATTTTGCAAAAAAGAGTGTTCACGTTTCCCCATAGGCTGAACATATATTAACCAGCAGAAACCACATTTTAAATAATTACAATATTTAGTTTACACTTGCTTTGCCTGACATTTCCATATCAAATCAACCATTAACCTCGCGAATGCATTGAAAAGCGAATGTTGTCAGTAATGCAGCATTCGTGAATGTGATAACCGAAGTGGTTTGATCGTATAAAAGCTATCAACTTTAATGTTAACTGCAGTTCGCCCCCTCCTAAAATATTAGCTTCACTCTTAGAATTGGAACGGAATCGTTGTATCTTTTGGCATCATTAATTGGTTGTGATTAAGCACGGTGACCATCAGTCCAAAATGGTATCTACCGCTTTACCATACGCTGGCTCACTGTTCACACACTTTGTTTGCCGACACACTTATCCCGATAAAATTGTTCCTGCGGATTAATTTCGGTAATCCTTGTGGTCACCGCATAATTTGTACCAGTCCCATAAATGTCGGCATAATCTCCAGCCAACACTGACCACACGGATAAGGTGATAAGAGGCTAATTCGGTAGAAAAATAACACAAAATTCAGCTGATTTTATTTTAAAAAAAGGTATTGTGTTCGGTGTTCAATATGGCATTATTTGCAAAACAAGCCTTACCCTGCCTTGTTACGTATTAACAAAGAGAACCACCTGCAAGGTCAAATATCGAGTACCAAGAAAATTGCAATCACTTGTCGCCTTGCTACCAATTACCGCTGTTTGCAGCAATAGCAAGTATGTCAAACGATAATACACCACACCACGGCATGGCTGGCAAACTAGCAAAATGGTGGCCACCGGCATACGCCGGTTCTTTGTTTCCCGACTATGAGATTGTCACGCCCTGTTCTGCTACCAACTGTCGGGGCTGATTTTCCAGTAGACGAGCATGGTCTTTGGGCTCTGAAGCGGTGACGAGTCGTCGTCACGGCTCGACGACCCAGACAAACCCTGCGGCGATGGCGGTCAGCTTCGATAGAACGGCTGTTGTCTGACGGACGGTCCGGCGCTCTGACGGACGGTTCGGCGCTCTGACGGACGGTTCGGCGCTCTGACGGACGGTCCGGCGCTCTGACGGACGGTCCGGCGCTCTGACCTGTGATCTGGGCGGCGTGACCCCGTGCCAGTCGGACGACCTGTGGTGTGGCGACTCTTGGAGAGCGCTGGGTGGACTGCCACTCGACTGCGGCATCTCTCCGTGACTGGAGCAGACGGGTCGAGGTGCCGCCTCTCGTGGTCGTGGCCGAGTGCCGAGCGAGCCGGAGTCGCCGCCGCCGCCACGGCCTCCCGGTGCCCCTTAGAGCGACTCGGCTGAACTCTAACTCGACTCGGTGCACCCGGCTGAACTATAACTCGACTCCTCGGTGCACTCGGCTGAACTGGCGGACGATGCTGCGAACTGACGCCGTTCGGCGAACTGGCCTGGCCGACTCAGACTGAGTGGCTGGCAGCGCCTGCAGCTGGCTGGCTGGCGCCGACCCGCACCCGGCCGCCGGGGGCACGAGGAGGCCCAACTCGAGACGGTGCCGTGACGTGCTCGCTAGTGGCTACATACCGATGCGCCTCCGGCATGTACGAGTAGCCGCTGACTATGTGCACCACAATCTCCACGGTGGGAAGCTCGTTCGACGTCGACCTTCTGCTACACTTGTGCCATCTCCCGAACCGGGTGAGGTACCGTGATAAAATGGTCAGGTACGTGGCATCGGAACGGCGCAGGGCGGTTCGTGTTGTGCGCTCTCTGGTGGTGTCTCTGGCTGGCTCGACCTGACTGGTTTCGTGTTGTGCGCTCTCTGGTGGTGTCTCTGGCTGGCTCGACCTGGCTGGTTTCGTGTTGTGCGCTCTCTGGTGGTGTCTCTGGCTGACTCGACCTGGCTGGTTTCGTGTTGCGCGCTCTCTGGTGGTGTCTCTGACTGGCTCGACCTGGCTGGTTTCGTGTTGAGCGCTCTCTGGTAGTGTGTCTGGCTGGCTCGACCTGGCTGGTTTCGTGTTGTGCGGTCTCTGGTGGTGTGTCTGGCTGGCTCGACCTGGCTGGTTTCGTGTTGTGCGGTCTCTGGTGGTGTGTCTGGCTGGCTCGACCTGGCTGGTTTCGTGTTGTGCGCTCTCTGGTGGTGTGTCTGGCTGGCTCGACCTGGCTGGTTTCGTGTTGTGCGCTCTCTGGTGGTGTCTCTGGCTGGCTCGACCTGGCTGGTTTCGTGTTGTGCGCTCTCTGGTGGTGTCTCTGGCTGACTCGACCTGGCTGGTTTCGTGTTGTGCGCTCTCTGGTGGTGTGTCTGGCTGGCTCGACCTGGCTCGTTTCGTGTTGTGCGCTCTCTGGTGGTGTCTCTGGCTGGCTCGACCTGGCTCGTTTCGCGTTGTGCGCTCTCTGGTGGTGTGTCTGGCTGGCTCGGTCTGGCTGGTTTCGTGTTGTGCGCTCTCTGGTGGTGTGTCTGGCTGGCTCGACCTGGCTGGTTTCGTGTTGTGCGCTCTCTGGTGGTGTGTCTGGCTGACTCGACCTGGCTGGTTTCGTGTTGTGCGCTCTCTGGTGGTGTGTCTGGCTGGCTCGACCTGGCTCGTTTCGTGTTGTGCGCTCTCTGGTGGTGTGTCTGGCTGACTCGACCTGGCTGGTTTCGTGTTGAGCGCTCTCTGGTGGTGTGTCTGGCTGGCTCGACCTGGCTGGTTTCGTGTTGTGCGCTCTCTGGTGGTGTGTCTGGCTGACTCGACCTGGCTGGTTTCGTGTTGTGCGGTCTCTGGTGGTGTCTTTGGCTGGCTCGACCTGGCTGGTTTCGTGTTGTGCGCTCTCTGGTGGTGTGTCTGGCTGGCTCGACCTGGCTGGTTTCGTGTTGTGCGCTCTCTGGTGGTGTGTCTGGCTGACTCGACCTGGCTGGTTTCGTGTTGTGCGCTCTCTGGTGGTGTGTCTGGCTGGCTCGGTCTGGCTGGTTTCGTGTTGTGCGCTCTCTGGTGGTGTCTGACTGGCTCGACAAGGCTGGTTTCGTGTTGTGCGGTCTCTGGTGGTGTGTCTGGCTGACTCGACCTGGCTGGTTTCGTGTTGTGCGGTCTCTGGTGGTGTCTCTGGCTGGCTCGACCTGGCTGGTTTCGTGTTGTGCGCTCTCTGGTGGTGTGTCTGGCTGACTCGACCTGGCTGGTTTCGTGTTGTGCGCTCTCTGGTGGTGTGTCTGGCTGGCTCGGTCTGGCTGGTTTCGTGTTGTGCGCTCTCTGGTGGTGTCTGACTGGCTCGACAAGGCTGGTTTCGTGTTGTTCGCCCTCTGGTGGTGTGTCTGGCTGGCTCGACCTGGCTGGTTTCGTGTTGAGCGCTCTCTGGTGGTGTGTCTGGCTGGCTCGACCTGGCTGGTTTCGTGTTGTGCGCTCTCTGGTGGTGTGTCTGGCTGACTCGACCTGGCTGGTTTCGTGGTGTGCGCTCTCTGGTAGTGTGTCTGGCTGGCTCGGTTTGGCAGGTTTCGTGTTGTGCGCCCTCTGGTGGTGTGTCTGGCTGGCTGGACCTGGCTGGTTTCGTGTTGAGCGCTCTCTGGTGGTGTGTCTGGCTGACTCGACCTGGCTGGTTTCGTGTTGTGCGGTCTCTGGTGGTGTCTCTGGCTGGCTCGACCTGGCTGGTTTCGTGTTGTGCGCTCTCTGGTGGTGTGTCTGGCTGGCTCGACCTGGCTAGTTTCGTGTTGTGCGCTCTCTGGTGGTGTGTCTGGCTGGCTCGGTCTGGCTGGTTTCGTGTTGTGCGCTCTCTGGTGGTGTGTCTGGCTGGCTCGGTCTGGCTGGTTTCGTGTTGTGCGCTCTCTGGTGGTGTCTGACTGGCTCGACAAGGCTGGTTTCGTGTTGTGCGGTCTCTGGTGGTGTGTCTGGCTGACTCGACCTGGCTGGTTTCGTGTTGAGCGCTCTCTGGTGGTGTGTCTGGCTGGCTCGACCTGGCTGGTTTCGTGTTGAGCGCTCTCTGGTGGTGTGTCTGGCTGGCTCGACCTGGCTGGTTTCGTGTTGAGCGCTCTCTGGTGGTGTGTCTGGCTGACTCGACCTGGCTGGTTTCGTGTTGTGCGCTCTCTGGTGGTGTGTCTGGCTGGCTCGACCTGGCTGGTTTCGTGTTGTGCGCTCTCTGGTGGTGTGTCTGGCTGACTCGACCTGGCTGGTTTCGTGTTGTGCGGTCTCTGGTGGTGTCTCTGGCTGGCTCGGTCTGGCTGGTTTCGTGTTGTGCGCTCTCTGGTGGTGTGTCTGGCTGGCTCGACCTGGCTCGTTTCGTGTTGTGCGGTCTATGTGAGTTTTGATACGCCTGGATGTAAGTGATCGATGTTTTTCCATGTGCCCTCTGTAAAGCTGCTTATGCTCAGAGTTGGGTTAGAACGCAATATTTTCGAACTTTTCCGTTGAAAATAATCCGTTTTGGCGTTTGATGATATTTTACAAATTTGAAATAAATAAAGCTGTTTACCACTACAAGCATAACAAATGTACAATATGCATTAAAAACTAGGATGCACGTTTTATGGATTTTCCTTATTGTTACGTATGTACATAAGACTTCGTAATGTATTTGTATAGTGTAGTTTGTATTAAGTAATGCGAATGATTATATTCTTGTTACAATATTTTACCCCACTCATATTATACCCCACTCACATCACATCACCTAGTGCAGGACAACAGCAGGTGGGCATACGCAATA
>JAXIVJ010017508.1:0-7500 GCA_036785665.1 Chirona hameri
GAGAGAGCGAGAGAGCGAGAGGGCGAGAGGGAGCGAGAGGGAGCGAGAGGGAGAGAGGGAGAGAGGGAGAGAGGGAGAGAGGGAGAGAGGGAGAGAGGGAGAGAGGGAGAGAGGGAGAGGAGAGGGAGAGAGGGAGAGAGGAAGAGCACATAATTGATTGGAAGCAGAAAAGAACTAAAGATAAACAAGAGCTGAATGACGAGAGTTGGAAACAAGGTCATGCTTAGTGGTCTTTTTCAAAAAGTCATGAGGTTTAATTAATATTGACTGTCACAAAAGCATGACAACCGCTGAGTCATTTTAGCATGAATTATGAACCCGTCAGTGTCCAGCGACAGCCTCCTAGCACAGGATCTGCCTCCACCCTACCCCACCAGCCGGTCAGCCAACCAGCCAGCCTGGCAGACAGCAGCGGGGACCGGTTCCTCTCCCGCTCCGAACCGGCCAGCAGCATCAATACAAGTTTACGGCTGACGTGCCGGTGCATAATTTATGACAGGTGCCTCACGGAAGGGGCGGGGCCTGTCGGCGGCCGGCCAATCGGCGGCCGCGGCGCGGACACGTGACGTGACGGATCGCGGTGTTGTTCCGCGGCGCCGCGCTGTTTACCCACGCCGGCCGCGCCGTAATGGCCGCGCGGCGGCGATCGCGGCGCGCTGCTGCGGCAAATGTGGCCCATTTCCGCCGCGCCGCTAATGTGTGAGGAGATTGCCGCCGGCCGAACGCCGCCGCTAAATTATGAGGGAGCCACAACATGGCCGGCACCGGGCGCCGCCGGTGTTTTCAACTTTTATGACCTGGGCCGCGGGATAATTAGATATAAGTGGTCTGGTGATTTGGCCGCTCTCGATGTAAGATGGCGTCGGTGAAGTGAAGCTGGTGCGGTGAACAAAGACTAAGAGGAGATCGCGTAATGCAAACTTGGAACATAGGTACTTCCTACAGTCGATTTTAGTCCAACTTATAGCTCGATAATCACCCAAAAATGTTAATGTATTTTTTTTTATCTCCAGCTATTAGCCTATCTTTGTCTTAATTAACGATTACAACAAAAACAAATCGATTGCAAAATACAGATTTTACAAAAGAGGAACGAAACCCAATCTACAAAATATTTGACTTTCTTTGGATGACGATTGTAAATCAGTTAGACGTACGCAGTTTCTGAGTACTGACAGTCATAAACCAAATTGCATGGACTTGCTCTATATTAATTTATTTGCAGTGGTGGGCAACAGGCAACTTCCGTTACTCCGCTACTCCGTTACTAACATAACTACTTTTTCAGTAACGAAATAACGATCTCGTTACTTTTCAAAACAAGTAACGGCCAAGTAACTTCCGTTACTTTATAATCAAGTCCGTTCCTCCGTTGCTCCCTTAATTTTGTGTTCAGACAATGGGCCGGTGTGAAAAGGACGGGCACCAACTAGCGGGGAAAAATAGAAGTAGCATATACAAACTGAAAACTGTATTGTTTGATAAGTTCTTTATATGTTTTGAACTAAAACCAAAATTTGACATGATGACCTGATTTGACCTTTGACCTTCATCTAATATCACTAATATATATCTGCATTCATTCTTGTCCAACACAGACGGCTGTTTTGCAATTGTGTACAGTTGGTAGAGATCTGCAAAGCATACTTAGCCGTGAAATGTTCTTATCCACTTGAGGTAAAAACGTCATCTTAGGTTATCTAAGGTCAGTGACCTCGGTTGACCTGTGTAAGAACATGATCCCAGTGGAACATATTATTATGTAAAATGGATGCCAAACTTGAAATCAGCGTCCCACAATGCCCTAGATATTGTCAGAGGCCAAAAACGTTATATCAGGTCATCTGAGGTCAGTGACCTCGGTTGATCTCTGAAATGGTCACCTCAGGTCATGATCTCAGTGGAAACCATACATGTCACTTGTTACCACCTGTTCATATGCTCCTGAACAACAAACACTCGGAAAGTGCACAAGTTACAAGCATCGATACTACGAGACGCTAGTTGCGCCTGACATGACCTTGAGAAACAGGTCATAGGTCACGGGTAGAAATTTGGCATTATCAGAGTACGTGTGAAATTGTTATAAAGTAGGGTGCTGAACTTATCATCGCAATCGGTTGATAATTACGCGAGTTATTCTCGAGAGAAAAAAACGAGGGGTGGGGTGGCATCCACCCCCGCACTGGCGAGGTTTAAACTAAAGTAGCGGAGTAACGAGCTAAAGTAACTTCCGTTATTATTTTGTTCGCAAAGTAACGGAGTAACGAGTAACGGAACTACTTTTATAAGTAACGGAGTAACTTATGGGTGGATCTAGGGGGTAACGGGGGCTGGCAGCCTCCCCCTCCCCCTCAATGGAAATTGGCGCCCCTGCGCCGAAGGCGCAATCTGGGGGGGCGCCCCCAAACCCATAGGGGGCGCCATCAAACACATGGAGGGCGCCCAAAAAAGCATGGAGGGCGCCCAAAAACTCATGGAGAGCGCCCCCAATCCCATGAAGGGCGCTCCCAATTCCGGGGAGGGAGCCCCGGTGCCCGAAAAGCACCCCAAACTTCGGAAGGCTGCCCCGAAACTCGGAAGTGCGCCCTCAAACGCGACGAGGTGCACCCGAATCTGAGGAGGGCGCCCCCAAACTCATGGAGGACGCCCCCAAACCCATGGAGGGTGCCCTCAAACCCATGGAGGGCGCCCCCAGATGATAGCACTGTCAAAATGGTTTGGGTGTGTTACAATAATGAGTTATTTTGGCGCGACACTGCAATTTTCCCGCGACAACCTTGCCGCACTTCAGGGCGGCAAGGTTGTGGTTAGGGCCGTTCGTTTTTACATGAATGTTACATTTTCTTGGTGGCACAATTTTTTCCCGTTATTTAGACTACGCTGAGTCCAATGGTATCAACAATTTTGAAAGAAATATAAATATTTATGGGTCGCAAAAAATCGCCACAAATGCCATGTTTTGCTATAAATGCCCTAAAATCGCCCATCTTGTATCTGCGATTTTACGAAACTAGTTACAAAATTTGTATTGTGACATACTGTTTTCCTGTTATTTAGACTATGGTGACTCCAGTGATATATTGTTTTTGTTAATCGGAAGATTAACAAAAACAAAGTGGAGTCGCAAAAAAAACGTGTTTTTTTTAATACCCCCAAATCGCCCATTTCGTAACCGCGGTTTCACGACACGAATATAGTATTTTAGACATGGCACATTTCTTTCTAGTTAATAGGATTATGTTTATTCCAAATATAGCAATACATTTTTAATGAAGAAAAAAATAGTGGTGGAAAAATCGCCAAATATTTGACACTTCTCTATAACCATCCCAATATCACTTATTTTGTCCCGGCGGGCGGAGATATTACATGCCTGCACTGTTTCAGTTCTTCCGGAAATGTAAATTAGATATATTTAAACGGATACAACATAATCTGCATGTATTTCCCTTGTGTTTAATGAGGTGCGTGACTATTTTCTCTTGTATATGTATGTTTAGTTCTTTGGGACTCCATCACTATGCACGACGCATAACCCTTACCGACACAAGTGGCTTTCTAAGAGTTTGTCGCATCAAGACAAAGGAAATTGTAACTTATGAGTAAAACATCTGTCGTCGTGACATTGCATGTTTCAACACATAGCTTCTTGACAAAAAGTTTCCTCCCAAAATGACATCGAATTGAAGTGATGCACACATACGCTTACAGGCCCGCATTAGCGTTAGCTTCTTGACCGTGGGGATCTGCTTGCGATGGTCCACCTCATAGGTAGTGTATGGAGTACTCAGGGGTGTAGCTTCTCCAGAAAGTTTTTTTTTTGGGGGGGGGGGGGTCTGAGCTGGGAAGAATTGCTTAAAGTACCATCAAAATTCACAAAAATACAGATTTCTCCCTGGAATTGACCCACTTTCACGTTCAAGTTGGGGGGGGGGGGGCTGGATAATGGACAATGGACAATGGACATCCCCGCAGGGCGAAGCCGCGAGGAGGCCCAAAGCCATGACGGCGTCACCACTCCCGGGTTGCGACGCGAGGTCCACCACATACCCTGTGGCCAGCGACGACCAGACCCGGGTTGACGTGGGCGTGACAGAGGACGGAGGACCGGCTACGGGGAGGATACAAGGGACAAGATACGTATAGCACTTACTTGCTACATTATGTACTGTAGTACTACCTTCTCCTGAGCTTTAGGCAGTAAAATACCTAGAAAATGAAGATATGTGATATACGTACCTTCATTTTCCAAATCCTTCACTGCCTGAAGCTCTTCTTTTTTTCGGGCAGCTAAACAGCGAATCTCAAGGAAAGGCGCGCATTACCATATCAGATCGCCGTGCAGTAGACGGTTGCAAAATGGACGAAGTTACTCACCCTTGGATTTTCACTCTCACTCCACTTGAATTATTGATCCATTGCTCTTCCTGATTTTTGTTTATGTTTTTGTTTTGTTTCAGTTTTTGTTTCAGCTGTTAAAAATCGAAACCCTTATTTGTTTTTGTCATTTGAAACTGAGTGTCCTTCCCTCCGTTGTATTCTGTTATCTGGGTAGCCCCCAAAAAACGCGCCGAATTTCGAGGCTTACCATTTTGTTTTGGTAATAGATATGAAGTTGACACTTGGTACGCATACAACACAATTCATTCTGCGTTAAGCAAAACAAAATTCATATCAATCGGATATTTAGTTTCGATGTTATAAGACACTATCTAAACCCTTTAAAAAAACGTGTTTCTGACTTTTGTTTACATTTCCACGCGTGAACGATCGGACCACCTTCAGCCCGGACCACCGCCAACAAACGCGACTTCCACTGTCCGATACTGGCGCGGATGAGCTCCACCTCCACTCCACATCCGCACCAATATCGGGCTGTGGAAGTCGCGTTTGTTGGCGGTGGTCCGGGCTGAAGGTGGTCCGGGCTAAAGGTGGTCCGATCGTTCGTGCGTGGAAATAAAAAAAAAACGTAAAAGAACGTTTTTTGAAAGGGTCTAGATAATGTCTTATAACATCGAAACTAAAAATCCGATTGATATTATTTTTGTTTGTTTAACGGAGAATTAATTGTGTCGTATGCGTACCAAGTATCAACTTCGTATCTATTACCAAAAAAAAATGGTAAGCCTCGAAACTCGGCACGTTTTTGGGGGGCTACCCGGATAACAGAATACAGCAGAGGGAAGGGTCAGTTTCCAATGGCAAAAAAACAAAACAATAAGGGTCTTGATTTTTAACGAAGTTAGCTGAAACAAAAACTGTTTTGAAATCAGGAAGAGCAATGGATCAATAATCCAATTGGTAGAACTTTGGGTGAGTAGCTTCGTCCATTTTGCAACAGTCTACAGTGCAGTATATCACACTGTTCTATACACTTCAGCATGACTTTCTTCTCCTGTCACCGAGATCGCCATCTTTCGTGAGTTAAGCCAGTACTCCAGTACTCCCAGGGATGTAGGATCCTATTCAGTTGAGGGCTCCTCCCCCAACTTCGCTTCAGCCCCCCCAACTTGGACGAGGGAGTGGGTCAAATTCTGGGAGAAATCTGTATTTTTGTGAATTTTGATGGTACTTTAAACGATTTTTCCCAACTCAGCCCCCCCCCCCCCCCAACATTTCTGGAGAAGGTACACCCCTGATTGCACCATACACTACCTATGAGGTGGCGGACGAAGAGATGGTCATAACAGCACTAGCCGAGCTGAACAAGTATACAGATACAGTATCTTTGGTAACTGCGGACTTATACACTGGTGCTGGCTCTTTGCAACGATATTCTTACTGAAAGTGGATTAGTAGTAGTACCATCGTAAGCAGGTGCTCACGGTCAAGAAGTCAACCCTAATGGGCCGTAAGCGTATGTGTGACGTGTGCATCACTTCAATTCGAAGTAATTTTGGGAGGAAACTCTTTGTTAAGAGGCTATGTGTTGAAACATGCAATGCCACGACGACTGATGTTTTACTCATAAGTTACAATTTCCTTTGTCTTGGTGCGACAAACTCTTTAGAAAGCCACTTGTGTCGGTAAGGGTTATGCGTCCTGCATAGTGATGGAGTCCCAAAGAACTAAACATACCTATACAAGATAAAATAATCATGCAACTGATAAACTACAAGGGAAATACATGAAGATTATGTTGTATCCTTTTCCATATATCTAATTTACATTTCCAGAAGAACCAAAACAGTGCAGGCATATAATATCTCCGGGAAAAAATAAGCGATATTGGGATGGTTATTGGTTATAGGAGTGTCAAATATTTGGCGATTTTTCCATCCCTAATTTGTATTTTATTTTATTAAAAATGTATTCTATATTTGGAATAAGCACAATCCTATTAACTAGGAAGAAGTGTGCCATGTCGAAAGTGTGGATCGTGATCTATGATCTTTTCGTCAAGGTCATGTCAGACCCCAAAAGGCCATTGAACTGACCCTAAAGGTCACCAGTTGACCTAGATGCTCAAAATGGAATGCCTTTGGATTTTCCTTATGACAGGCAACACGTTACTTTGTACGGTGTCTCTCTATCTCTCTCCGTTCGGAAGTTATCTTAAGCGCCCTGTACAATCGCTATTTTTGGACGCAGTCGATCTTAGGTCATTCACTTGACCTGGAAGGTCACCCGTTGATCTGAAAGCTAAAAATCGCGTACTGTTAGATTTCTCTCATGACAGGCAGCATGCTGGTTCTTACCGCATTGCTCTAAATTGCTTGGTTTGGCAGTTAACAAGGGGGCCTGTCAGCCCCCTCCTCCCTCCTCCCCCCCCCCCCCCCCCCCCCCCCCTCCCCCGTAGAGCGAAGGTGAGAAAGGTTCCCGTAGGGCGAGGGTTAAATCATTTATCAATTAAATACAAAGGTAAAATGTGACAATTTTAAATATTGTGACAGATTTTGGGGGATTTTAACACAAAATAAACTTGTTTTAGCAATTCTGGATCAGCCAGAGATATCTATACCATTTCACGAAGTTGCACAACTAACAAAACAATGGATAAGCTCTGCTCTGATCTACTATAACCTCACTGTAATAAACTCCCCAGATCCAATAGGTTTATAACATTGGTGTACCACACTTGGTTTGTGAAATAATAATAACTTGCAGCATATTTGACTTGCTTGGACTTGGACCGCATAGTGCAGGTACGCATGTATTTTTCAATTAAGACAATTTGCAACATTTGTTCTGTATTATATAAGCAAATATTTGGTAAGTTATTTAGTTGTTAGTGCTGACTTCTGACGAATATAAATTGCATAATCTAAGTAGTTCATGATCAACACACTATGCACACATGCTTTACCCAGTTTCCACACTATGAAATGCATCGATAAACAAGTGTGTGTTGAACAGAATCAATCAAAACCATAGCCTCATACTATTTAATATATTAATGAGAAAACAAATCAAAAGAGACAACAGTTTCAGACGCAGTGGCGTACCCAGGATTCACTCCAGGAGGGGGCATTTTTTATCAGGGGGGCATAAGGTACC
>JAXIVJ010017508.1:10000-20000 GCA_036785665.1 Chirona hameri
ATTTCAGCCCGGTCTGCATAGCGCGTCAGGGTGTCAGGTCAATAGCGCGTCAGGGCGTCAGGTCAATAGCGCGTCAGGGCGTCAGGCCAATAGCGCGTCAGGGCGTCAGGTCAATAGCGCGTCAGGGCGTCAGGTCAATAGCGCGTCAGGGTGTCAGGTCAATAGCGCGTCAGGGTGTCGGGTCAATAGCGCGTCAGGGCGTCAGGTCAATAGCGCGTCAGGGCGTCAGGTCAATAGCGCGTCAGGGCGTCAGGTCAATATCGCGTCAGGGTGTCAGGTCAATAGCGCGTCAGGGCGTCAGGTCAATAGCGCGTCAGGGTGTCAGGTCAATAGCGCGTCAGGGTGTCAGGTCAATAGTGCGTCAGGGTGTCAGGTCAATAGCGCGGCAGGGCGTCAGATCAATAGCGCGTCAGGGCGTCAGGTCAATAGCGCGTCAGGGTGGCAGGCTAATAGCGCGTCAGGGTGTCGGGTCAATAGCCGCGTCAGGGTGTCAGGTCAATAGCGCGTCAGGGTGTCAGGTCAATAGCGCGTCAGGGCGTCAGGTCAATAGCGCGTCAGACCGCCAGGTCAATAGCGCGTCAGGGTGTCATGTCAATAGCGCGTCAGGGTGTCAGGTCAATAGCGCGTCAGGGTGTCAGGTCAATAGCGCGTCAGGGCGTCAGATCAATAGCGCGTCAGGGCGTCAGGTCAATAGCGCGTCAGGGTGTCAGGTCAATAGCGCGTCAGGGCGTCAGGTCAATAGCGCGGCGGGGCGTCAGGTCAATAGCGCGGCGGGCGTCAGGTCAATAGCGTGTCAGGGCGTCAGGTCAATAGCGCGTCAGGGCGTCAGGTCAATAGCGCGGCGGGTGTCAGGTCAATAGCGCGTCAGAGCATCAGGTCAATGGCGCGTCAGGGCGTCAGGTCAATAGCGCGGCGGGGTGTCAGGTCAATAGCGCGGCGGGCGTCAGGTCAATGGCGCGTCAGGGCGTCAGGGCAATAGCGCGTCAGGGCGTCAGGTCAATAGCGCGTCAGGGCGTCAGGTCAATAGCGCGGCGGGTGTCAGGTCAATAGCGCGTCAGGGCGTCAGGTCAATAGCGCGTCAGGGTGCCAGGTCAATAGCGCGGCGGGCGTCAGGTCAATAGCGCGTCAAGGCGTCAGGTCAATAGCCGCGTCAGGGCGTCAGGTCAATAGCGCGGCGGGTGTCAGGTCAATAGCGCGTCAGGGCGGCAGGTCAATAGCGCGTCAGACCGCCAGGTCAATAGCGCGTCAGGGTGTCAGGTCAATAGCGCGTCAGGGTGGCAGGCTAATAGCGCGTCAGGGTGTCAGGTCAATAGCCGCGTCAGGGTGTCAGGTCAATAGCGCGTCAGGGTGTCAGGCTAATAGCGCGTCAGGGTGTCAGGTCAATAGCGCGTCAGGGTGTCAGGTCAATAGCCGCGTCAGGGTGTCAGGTCAATAGCACGTCAGGGTGTCAGGTCAATAGCGCGTCAGGGCGTCAGGTCAATAGCGCGTCAGACCGCCAGGTCAATAGCGCGTCAGGGTGTCAGGTCAATAGCGCGTCAGGGTGTCAGGTCAATAGCGCGTCAGGGTGTCAGGTCAATAGCGCGGCAGGGCGTCAGGTCAATAGCGCGTCAGGGCGTCAGGTCAATAGCGCGTCAGGATGTCAGGTCAATAGCGCGTCAGGGTGTCAGGTCAATAGCGCGTCAAGGCGTCAGGTCAATAGCGCGTCAGGGCGTCAGGTCAACAGCGCGGCAGGGTGTCAGGTCAATAGCGCGTCAGGGCGTCAGGTCAATAGCGCGTCAGGGCGTCAGGTCAATAGCGCGTCAGGGCGTCAGGTCAATGGCGCGTCAGGGTGTCAGGTCAATAGCGCGGCGGGGTGTCAGGTCAATGGCGCGTCAGGGCGTCAGGTCAATAGCGCGTCAGGGCGTCAGGTCAATAGCGCGGCGGGGTGTCAGGTCAATAGCGCGGCGGGGCGTCAGGTCAATAGCGCGTCAGGGCGTCAGGTCAATAGCGCGTCAGGGCGTCAGGTCAATAGCGCGGCGGGTGTCAGGTCAATAGCGCGTCAGGGCGTCAGGTCAATAGCGCGTCAGGGCGTCAGGTCAATAGCGCGGCGGGTGTCAGGTCAATAGCGCGTCAGAGCGTCAGGTCAATGGCGCGTCAGGGCGTCAGGTCAATAGCGCGGCGGGGTGTCAGGTCAATAGCGCGGCGGGCGTCAGGTCAATGGCGCGTCAGGGCGTCAGGTCAATAGCGCGTCAGGGCGTCAGGTCAATAGCGCGTCAGGGCGTCAGGTCAATAGCGCGGCGGGTGTCAGGTCAATAGCGCGTCAGGGCGTCAGGTCAATAGCGCGTCAGGGTGTCAGGTCAATAGCGCGGCGGGCGTCAGGTCAATAGCGCGTCAGGGCGTCAGGTCAATAGCCGCGTCAGGGCGTCAGGTCAATAGCGCGGCGGGTGTCAGGTCAATAGCGCGTCAGGACGTCAGGTCAATAGCGCGTCAGGGTGTCAGGTCAATAGCGCGTCAGGGTGTCAGGTCAATAGCGCATCAGGGCGTCAGGTCAATAGCGCGCCAGGGTGTCAGGTCAATAGCGCGGCGGGTGCGGGCCGCAGGACGACTGCGGGGCGGCGGTGGGGTCGGGAGGCGAGGGTGGGGTCATGCTTCAGCTGCAGCGGCGGTGGCGGCACGCGCACAGCTATTGTGCGTCGCTGCCGGGTCCGACACGGTTTTAGCCGGAAGCATGTCACGCCACCGCTGCCACCGCCGCCACAGGCACCGCGCCACCGCCGCCGCTGCCAACAGGGACGTGTCAACACGTTGCAGCACGGGGTCCACCCGGCACACAGCGCGTGAATAGGGGGCACGTGGCGGCAGCGGCAACGGCGGCAGACCGCTGACCATGACAGATGGCTGCCGCTGTGCATACCGGCTGAAAACGGCCGGCCCCGCATGCCAGGAGCCGGTATTGTCCGCGCCTGCAGGCGGTCAGAGGCCAGTGAGCGCTTGCAGTCATCTTTGGACAGGCGGGAGTCCGCCCGCCGCCCGCCGCCGGCCGCCCACACCGCCCGCCGCCAGTTGCTGTGTCATTTGGCAAATGGTTCGGATGACAGACTAGCGCCGCCAAGCCGAGCGAAAATCATGTGCCATATTTCAGAGCGACGACTAAGTGATACGAGGTATGATACACGGCATAAGTGGTGGGTCACATTCGCCGCCCGATAGATGCACTGTGTTAGTGTTGGGTCCTATGCTACAATGGATTTTCCATGGGTACACAGCAACGCCACACGGCCCATATACAACGGTCTGCTGCGCGATGTGCGATGGGGTCATATCGGGGTAATGGGTGGTGTTCATTTGGCAGTGTCAACACATTGATGACAGCGGCGTGACGCTTTTCAAGCCGTACAAAGGTTAGTGGAGGTTAGTGGTTGCGGCGGTGTGCAGTAATAACGAGTAACGAGCGAACGATTTAGGAAATGGGGCATGCATTGAGTTTTATCACTAGCAAATAATGTGGATTGAGTGGCCACGATTCTTTTATGACTAATAAACGTCCTCTATTTTGCAAGGACCTTTGAATCAAACTTAAACATCGAATGTGTAAATGTAAATAAACTGTTCGGGACGATTTTGCTAGTAATATAAAGTACTGTTCTCACAATGGAATGTATTAAGCGAGTATAATTATAAACGGTCTACATACTGTTTAATGTTGTAAAAAGCGCACGAATGGTGAATGGGTCATGGGAAACACATTAAAGTGTACTTCAATTTGGGATAAGTTTTTTCGACTTGAAAACTTAAGAAAACAGGACAAGTTGGAAGTTGGAAAACAGGACCCTCGCCCTACGGGAGCTTTTTTCACCTTCGCCCTACGGGGGTCCTAAAACGACCCCCCTGTTAACTTCCAAACCAAGCTACATCGAGCAACACGGTAAGAACCAACATGTTGCCCGTCATGTTTGGAATCTAACAGTATGCCGTTTTTAGGTTTGGGGTCAACGAGTGACCTTCCAGGTCAAGTGAATGACCTCGATCGACCACGTCCAGAACAGCGATTTTGCTGTCAGAAAACCTCAAAATGAAAAATCGATAAATGTAAATAAAAAGGCATGTTCCTAGACTAGTTTTGTTTCAGGAATGCAGAAAAGGTAATTACTTATTCGTAACTGGAAAAAAGTCAAAAAAGTTATTAAAAAAATGACGTCATGAATTTCTTACTCTTAGGGAGCCATCACTCAGTCAAAAATAGAGATATTTCTTTGAAATTTGGTTTAAGTATTGTCCATACTCAGTTCTCTCACATACATACCGTTTTTAAGCATCTTCGAAAGTTTTGATTTTGTGATGTTTCCAAAAAAAATCAGTTCTTGTTCATTTTGGGGGTCAAAAACCCACAATTTCGAAAATCCGAGATTGACATTTTAAAATGAAACGAGAAACCACCACTATAAAACGAGAAAATGACATTTTATATCTTTTCTTCATTGTGTTTGCAATTTGCTTCAAAACTCTGTTTTCTACGATTTGTCGAACATTTATCGTTTTCCACCAACATGACGTCATCAAAACATCATTATTTCCCAAAATTCTCAACCAATTTCAATCAAATTTTTACCGCATACGTATAGTTGTTGTATACTTAGCTACTGCAAATTTCAGGAAAATGCGCCGCATGTAAAAAAAAGTTATGCAAGAAAAATATCAGGGGGGTCGTTTTAGGACCCCCCCCCCCCCCCCCCTCCCCGTAGAGCGAGGGTTAAATATGCAAGAGCTCAGCCGACAAAGGTAGAACACAGGCAACAAGGATTTTTTTTGGGTATTATTTCGAACTTTTAACTTAATCACCGTTCCAAAGCACCCAAGCAACACCATCAATAAGCTTACCCATATTTTGAGCATGTTCTCAGTGGCCCGGAGTGCTATCCTTCAGTTAAAAATAGTGTTGCAATAAATGTTGGCTTCTCGTTGCAAATATTCAAAATGTAAGTGACACTTGCAAGCCATGCACATTAAATATCCTTGTGACTCTGAAATACTATTGCATAAGTTATTTACACTGCCTGAGAGATGATTTTAAATTGTATGGTTCATGCACCATAATTATTGTAACCTTGAGATACAATTAGATATCGCCCATGATTTATTTGCGCAAATAACTCATAGTGAACAGGAAACGTCTGAATAATTACACACCATATACCTTACGCCATATTCCCCTTTATCGCTGTCCATTGGGTAAAGCATCTTACTCTAATGTACTCAACATGATTCAATTGCTCCTATACATTGCATATTTAACTCCATATTCAGCGAAAAGCATCCCTTACGCGTCCTCCTCCCCTCTGTTAGACAGCCGACCATCACCCACGCTCGTACAATAGCTACGACACCGCCCTGCACGAGCTCCTAGTCTCCCAGTAACAAAGCGTCGACGCTGTTGGAGGGAGGAAGCCGGGGAGGGGGGAGCGAAGCGCGTGCGGTTGACAGCAACAAGGGTCCGCGACCGGTCCCTCCGGAAAATCTCGCATTATCTCCAGATCAATCCGCGTGTCATTCTTTTCCCATAGGACGATTATTTTGGGCGGCTCACGCCTTGTTGCCACTCTATGGGGCGTGAAGAGAGATGAGCCTGGGGCGGGGGCAGGGGCGGGGGTGAGGGCGGGGGCGGGGGCGGGGCGCGGTCGGACGACGATTACGGAGGGGAAATCGGCGCATGCATCATCTCGCGCTCGGCTGGCCGGGTGCGCTGGTGCGGTGACGGCCAAATGGCGCGGCGGTGATCTGATTTGGCGCGAAATCACGAGCCACGCCGCACGGCGCCGCGGGATGCCGCGTTTACAGCGTTTTAGTCGAGTGACAAGCTGGGAGAGAACTTTGTCTGCTCCAGACCCGGAATGTTATTTATCGACTCACCGTGCGCTGGTATCATCCCCCGCCCTCTTATCTACTCGGGTCTCCTGGCGCTCTGCCTGTGTACCAAACCGGTGTGTTGTCTCCCGATGTACAGTGTTGTCTTCCAGTGATTTGCCAAATGTTTCCCGGTCCTCTGCCCTGAACTGTTGCCTCCTCAATTCTCCGGCAAACGTTTCCCGGTCCTCTGCCCTGAACTGTTGCCTCCTCAATTATCCGGCAAACGTTTCCCGGTCTTTTTCCTTCGTCTGCTATCTCCCATCCCTCTACCCAACGTTCCCCGGCCCTCTGACAGGCGTTCCCCGTCCCTCTGCCAGGCGTTCCTCATCCCTCTGCCAGGCGTTCCCCGTCCCTCTGCCAGGCGTTCCCCGTCCCTCTGCCCGCCGTTCCCCGGCCCTCTGGCAGGCGTTCCCCATCCCTCTGCCAGGCGTTCCCCGTCCCTCTGCCAGGCGTTCCCCGTCCCTCTGCCAGGCGTTCCCCGTCCCTCTGCCCGACGTTCCCCATCCCTCTGCCAGGCGTTCCCCGTCCCTCTGCCAGGCGTTCCCCGTCCCTCTGCCCGCCGTTCCCCGTCCCTCTGTCAGGCGTTCCCCGGCCCTCTGCCAGGCGTTCCCCGTCCCTCTGCCCGCCGTTCCCCGTCCCTCTGCCAGGCGTTCCCCGTCCCTCTGCCCGCCGTTCCCCATCCCTCTGCCCGCCGTTCTCCGGCGCTCTATCGTCAGCTGTTGTCACCGCGCTCTGTGTCCGTCCGTTGGTGGCGCCGTATTGTGTCGACCCGCACCGCTCCGCCGTGTGGAGCCCAGCCGGCCAGCACCAGCAGTGGCACGAAAACAGCCCCCTCCGGTCCGGCTCCGGCCCCGGCAGCTGCTAGGAGGGGACCGTGGACAGCAGGCCGCGGTCACCACCACACTGACCTGGCCCGGGGAGGGGAGGGGGTTCACAGTGACCACGGACCGGTCACTTTGATACTCCCCATTCAGACGAGCAATTGAGGGTTGCTATTCAGAAGTGGAGAAAGGGGCCGGCGATCTGGAAAAAAGGAGAGAGAGATAATCAATGAATATTCTAAAAATAGCTGTGTGCTGAGGTGTAACGAACATCGGAGCGTAGAATAACCAAACTTCTGAGGTATGTGGTAAATGGCTTAGAAAACATCATATCTCAGAAATAGTTATTGCATTATGAATGTGCGGTTACCGAGTTATGAATGTGCGGTACTCATGATCGAGCTTATCAAGAGTCTATTTGAATAAATGGAGTCCATTTATTCGAAGTGACCTTTTTCGCGTTGACTGGTGAGCATATCAGTCAATGTCATTCAATGGATATATGGGGGCATCAAGTATTTTTTGTCGTTAAACAAACAACATTTTTGCTACGAGCCGGCCGCAATGCCCGAGGACAAACCAATATTTGCACGCCCGGTCCCCCCGCAGCTCGATCCTTGCCACCTCGTCACTGCAGCCGTGTCAACAACACTGTTTGCCCGTTCACCCGGCTTTTGTGCGGAACGGCAGTGCCCTCGGGGACATCGCTGGCCCTTTTACCCGCCTTTCCAGCCACGCCGACAGCAATGTTTGTCGAGCTTGTATCCGCCGCGGCAGCTCAATGTCCTCCAACGAGCGTCGAGTGCGACCCTCTCCACCGCTGCTGGATCGGTCCACACAGCAAACACTGAACACCAGCACGCGGGTCTGAACAGACGTCAGGACACACATAAACGACGCAGAAGTGGCAACACTCACGGGCGGAGAATGCTACACATCCCCGGGAGGTGTGGAGAGGCTGGCTAGAAAACTGTCCCAGTCGGCTGGAGTGGATGGGTCGCGAGGTGGACTGGGGGTTGAATGCCTGTGACTGACGTCACGCACCCCGTGGTCCTCCGTAGCCGGTCTGTGGGGGACCACTGGGGACCACTGGGGCGGTACGTGTGTGCGGAACAAGGGATCAGGGGAGCTTCATCGCCAGACGTGGTAATTTCTGTCATACACAGTCGACCTCAGCTGGATGACGCGGGGGAGAGGGGGAGGAAAGATGATCAGCAATAACAATGGAGAAACACGCTGAACGGATGAAACATACACACCGAGACTTTGTGTATGTGCAGATGTGTGCCATCCGGAAAAAAAAAGATCTTAGTTTTGATTCCATGGCTTTAAGTTAGGCTATTGCAAAGTGTAATGTTATCCTTAATTTGTAATTTTGTACGAGTTAGTCCTTTTTTATTGCCGGAAAATATAACCTGTTTACAATGGTCTTGGCTTGTGTACATAGTTAATTCAGGAAACGGTACGTGAATCAAGGCTTACCTTATTAATCACCCATGCTCTTCCCCTCAACCTTGAATCATTTAACAAATAATACCACACCGGAATCCGCCTACTATGTGCGCCTACAGTGTTACTGCATTAATTATGTTTCAGTAGCTTTATAGATGAGTCTGGATTCAATATCACCGGGTCGTCCCCCAGCCAGAATCGATGGTCGTCCCGTCCCCCTATTCACAGCTATCTTTGGCGCCCCGCGGGAGAAGCTAATTTGGCCCCCATGCGACGTAATCTCCCTTTAAAGTCGTGTATGTTTGCGCTAGGGGGACATTTCAATTAAGTCCCGCTCAGGATTTGCCGGATTAGCGTCTGTATCAATACACGCTCATTAGTGGTGCTATAATATGCGGCAATGATAAGGCTCCGTGTGCGCCACAAAGGTCGCCGTATTGCCCGGATTAGGACGGGTGGCAATATAAACTGCCGACACTGCCATCTATCGGTTGCGACACACACTACAGTCGTCTGCGGAGCCGATGGCCATGACTCATACTACGGGGCGATTTTGATACAAGGCAGATGCAAGAAATGAAAGCACAGTTGTATGATTAATGTCGATAGGCTAGCTATTGGACATATTGTTCACTTTGCACTGGGGCGAATTTCAAGGGAAAATGGAAAACGCACCTCCGACCTCCGTAGCACTAGCAGAAAAGGTACTCAGCATTACCTCAAAAACGATCGTCATTTCTTCACCATGCCCAACTGCAGGGGCGGATCCAGAAAATCTTCAAGGGTCATCAATTGCAAAGGTAGGGGGACATTTCAATTAAGTCCCGCTCAGGATTTACCCTACCCTATAACCAAATATGAAAACTCAACGGATTTGGTCCACTATATTTTGAGGGTGCCCCTATTTCAGCATTTTTTTTTGTGTAGTTGACAAAACGTTTGCTATAGGTATTTGCAATATCAGACGTACCCTTTCTATCATTTAAAGTGCCGCGGATGGTGCTAAAATATATAATTTGTACAGTCAAGGGCAGCCCCAGACGGCTGATGCAGAATTTACCAAGAGGGTAGTCGAGGTTCGTGACTGGGAGGGGGGGGGGGGGTAGCCGTTTTTTACGAGCAGTAAATCGTATGCATGCGATAGCAATGTATCATATTGCTTTGTGTCTCGCCCGGATTTCAAAAAGTTCTTGAACTAAACAAAAATAGGCAGGATTTTGCGATTGCGATTTTGCGAAAAATAGGCAGGATTTTGCGGCTTGAAGAAAATTTGTCACAAAGGCTGCCCTTAAACTTAACTACAAATGGTATTTACGCAAAATGGACACCCATCCAACTATTATTGCGCCGCGAAGTGGAGGAATAATTTGAGGTTTTGAGCGGCTGGAGAATTATTTTTTGCTATTGGAACCAGGATGCAGGGACAAAACGAGGAAACATGTCTGCAGCAAAAGGTGGGGTCAAAAGATATGTTGCCCCCATTTAACCCGCGAGTTACTGGGGTATATTTCATAACACGACTTACTGGGGGGGGGGGGGAGGGGGGCTATGTTTTGCCCTCCCCCTTGGATCTCTGGAACTACTGGACCGAATGTAAAAATTCAAACGGCATTCGATAGCCATGGGAAATTTATCGGGGCTATCTGTCTCTCTATCTGTCTCTCTATCTGTCTCTCTATCTGTCTCTCTATATGTCTCTCTATCTGTCTCTCTATCTGTCTCTCTATCTGTCTCTCTATCTGTCTCTCTATCTGTCTCTCTATCTGTCTCTCTATCTGTCTCTCTATCTGTCTCTCTATCTGTCTCTCTATCTGTCTCTATATCTGTCTCTATATCTGTCTCTC
>JAXIVJ010017509.1:0-25883 GCA_036785665.1 Chirona hameri
GAACGGACATCAACTTCGGGACGGACAGTTCATTGCATAAGCTGAATCATGCTCACAAAGCTCATCTCTTCCCTCTAAAGGCGTATACAATATGATAAGCACGGGGAATACTGGGCCATTTACTGACACACCTCTCCTCCCTGCAGTTTTCATTCTAAAATCCAACCAAAACCAGCCACTGCCTACCATCTCGAATCTCTACTCTCCCAGCATCCCTCATGTCTCGCCTGCACTCTATCTTCCCCTCACCTTTACCCCCCTTATCCATGTACCCTATCTTCCCCTCACCTGTATCTCTCATGGGTGGATCCAGGATTTTCATTTGGGGGGGGGGGGGGGCTGCAGGCCAGAGGAACGCATTTTTCGGCACCTGACGGGGGCGCCATGTCATGAGGGGTGGCAATTTAATGACGTCATGTCATGCCATTTTTGGTAGAAAAACGATAAATGTTCGAAAAATCGTAGGCAATCGAGTATTGATGCAAATTGCAAATACAAGCGTCAAAAGATAGCAAGTGGCTTTCTCTTAAAAATGGATATCTAGGATTTGCGAAATTTTGGGGTTTTGACCCCCTCCCCAAATAAAATAAATCTGCTTTTTTTTCTGAAAATTTCCACAAAATATTTGTTTTGAAGATGTTAAAAAACGGGATATATATTGGAGAGCCAGGTATGGACGATACCCAAACCAAATTACAAAGCAATATCTTTATTTTTGACTGACTTATGGCTCTCTATGTATAAGTTACTCATGACATCATTTTAAGTTTTTTTTTGCTTTTAGTAACCAGATACAGACAAATAAATGCCACTTATGTATTTCTGAGACAAAACTGGTCTAGAAATATGCCTTTTTATTTTGATTATCAATTTCAAATTTTGACCTTTCATGACCTGACCTTGACCTGAGGACCATTATGTGAGGTCAGGTTGTGAAAATGGGTGGTACTATCGAATTCTACATATAAAATAACCCATAAAACATGTGTCGCATGGCTTTCGTAGACCTCTTGCCAATAGTTACCTTTTGTGACCTGACTTTGACCTTGACCTTTGCTTGCAATTTCACTTTCGCTTATGCGAGAGATGCATTATACATTTGAGAGCACTTTGTGCGATAATAGTCGCAATCTAAAACTTTGGATGGAAAGTATGGCCCATAAACTCAAATACCTCAATTTTGACCTTTGACCTGACCGTGACCTGACATGTGACCTTATTTTATTTATTTAAAAATAAAAATAAAATCGCGTGTGATTTAGATGCGTCTCATTTAGAGCTTTCGATTACAGCCTTGCGCGTCTCGCTGCGGATATTGGTTCGGAAGATAGCGAGGAGGGGGGCAGAATCTCCCCCCCCCCCCCTCCAGCGTCCCCCCCTCCAGTGTTCGGCTGAAAACCCCAGTGCAGCGGGGCGCGGGTTAGGGTCTCTGTCGGTCTGAGGGGGCTTTCGGTCGGCTTAACGTGACCTTGGCCGGTTAAGGAGGCCTTCGGTCATCCTGAGGGGCCCTTGGTCGGTCTAAGAGGACCCTTAGTCGGTCTAAGGGGGACTCTGGCGGCCTGAGAGGCTCTCTGTCTTCCTGAGGGGCCTTCGGTCAGCTTGAGGGGCCCTCGGCCAGCTTGAGAGGGCCCTTGGTCGTCCTGAGGGGTTCTTGGGCGGCCTAAGGGGGTCCTTTGTAGGCCTGAGGGCCCCTCTGTCGGCCTGAGGGGCCCTCTGTCCGCCTGAGTGGCCCTCTGTCCGCCTGAACGGCCCTCTGTCCGCCTGAGAGAGCCTTCGGTCAACCTGTCCTGAGGGGGCCGCTGTCGGTCTGAGGGGCCCTCAGTCGGCCATAGGAGGTCCTCGGTCGCTCTGAAGGGGAGCTCAGTCGGCCTGATGGTCCTCGTTCGGTTTGATGAGGCCTTTGTCAACCAGGAGGGCCCTTGGACGTCCTGAAGGGCCCTCTGTCTGCCTGAGGGAGGGACCCGTGTTTAGTCTGAGGGACCCTCAGTTGGTCTTAGAGACCATCAGTCAGCTTGAGGGCCATCAATCCGTCTGAGGGGCCCTAGGTCAACTTTAGGTGGCCCTTGGTCAGCTTGAAAGGACCTCGGTGGGCTTTAGGGGGCATTCGGTCATTCTGAGGAGCCCTCTATCGGCCTGAGCGGGCCCTTGGTCGGGTTGAGGGGATCCTTCGGCGCCCCGATGGGGAACTCGGTCAGCCTGATAGGCCCACAGTCAACCTGAGCAGTCCTCAGTCGGCTTGAGAGGACTTCAATCGGCCTGACGGAGAACTCGGTCGGCTTGAGCGGGGCCTCTGCCGACCTGAGGGCCCTCGTTCGGCATGAGGGGCCCTTAGATGGTTTAATGCACCTTCAGATATTTCTAGGCCTGACAGAAACCTTGCCAGTCCTGAGCGGACCCGAGGCTGGTCTGGGAGGGCGATTGTCGAGGCCTGCGAGGTGACGTACCTCCAGCCGGCACTGGCCGGAGGGGCACCGTCACTGGCCGGGGAGGGGCTGTCACTGGACGGCGGGGCGCCGTCACTGGCCGAAGGGGCGTCGTCACTGGCCGCAAGAGTGCCATCTCTGGCAGAAAGAGTGCCGTCACTGGCCAGATGGGCGCCGTCACTAGTCGAAGGGCGCCGTCACTGGCCAGAGAGGCGCTGTCACTGGACAGAGGGGCGTCGCCATTAGCTGGAGAGGCGCCGTCACTGGCCAGATGGGTGCCGTCATTGGCTGGTGGGGCACCGTCATTTGGCGGTGAGGCGCCGTCACTAGCTGGAGGGGCGCCGTCACTGGCCGGAGAGGGGCCATCACCGGCCGCAAGAGTGCCGTCACTGGCCGGAGTGGCGCCGGCTATGCCAGGGGGCGCCCTCACTGGCCGGGGGTGCCGTCACTGGCCGCAAGAGCGCCGTCACCGGCCGGAGAGGCGCCGTCCCTGGCCGGAAGGGCGCCGTCACTGGCCAGAAAGGCGCCGTCACTGGCCATAAGGGCGCCGTCACTGGCCAAAGGGGCGACGTCACTGGCCGGAGGAGCGCCGTCACTGACCGGAGGAGTGCCGTCACTGGATAGATGGGGCCGTCACTAGCCGAAGTGACGCCGTCATTGGCGAGAGGGGTGCCGTCATTAGTCGGAGATGCGCCGGTACTGGCCAGAGGGGCGCCGTCATTAGCCGGAGGGGCGCCGTCACTCGCCGAGGGATGCTGTCACTACCCAGAAGGGCGCCGTCACTGGCCAGAAGGGCGCCGTCACTGGCCGGAGGGACGCCGTCACTGTTCTGGATGGGCGCCGTCACTGGCCGAGGGGCGCTGTCATTAGCCAGAAGGGTGCCGTCACTGGCCGGAGGGGCGCCGTCACTGGCCGGAGGGGCACCGTTACTGGACGGAGGAGCGCCGTCATCGGCTGGAGGGGCACAGTCACTGGCCGGAGGTGCGCCGTCATTTGCCGGTGGGGCGCCGGCATTTGCCAGTGAGGCGCCGTCATTGGCCAGAGGGGCGCTGTCACTGGCCAGAGGGGCGCCTTCACTGGCCAGAGGGGCGCCGTCATTAGCCGGAGGGGCGCCGTCACTGGCCGGAGAAGCCGTCACTGGCCGCAAGAGTGCCGTCAATGTAAGAGGGCAATGTGTACATGTCTAGTGTATGATAACGCTGATGTTTGAAGGCATCAGGTGTCTCCTGAGGCGCGTATTGTGTCACGCCTGGTTCGCCTGCGGCGCCCAGCTTGCGCCTTTGGCGCAAAACTAGTGCCCCTGCGCCGGGGTGCCAATTTTCTTTGGGGGGGGGGGGGGGGGGGGGCTGCCAGCCCCGTTGTCCCCCTGGATTCGCCCCTCATATCCCTACGTCTACCTCCCTTGCCTATATACCCGTACTCCACCTTCTTTTCGCGTCACTACCTCACTCAATACCATGCCCCGCCCCTACCTACCATGCCCCCGACGCTTGTTACTCACCCTGAACTTGAATGTCCGCACCGGATGATAGTATGAGACGGGGGAGAGCGGGAACGCCCCCGATCCGAGGAACTGCTGGCTGTAGTCGGCGTAGTCTGCCGGAAACGGGTTCTGCGGAAACGGGTTGGAGACTGCCGCGATCGGCACGTTCGCTCCGTCAAACACATCGTGCGCCGCGTCCATCGCTGCCTGGCTGAACGGAACGCCGAAGTGACCGGCCGCCATCGATGGTAGAGGGCCCGGGTTGGGCGGCGGCGGCGGCGGCGGCGGCGCAGGAGCAGCTGCCGAGTCGTGAGAGTCAAACGGGTCAGGAGGTGGCGATGGATCATCGTGAAGGTCTGCTTCGTGAGGGTCTGCTTCGTGAGGGTCTGCTTCGTGAGGGTCCGCTGCGTGAGGGTAGTCTTCATAGTCTGCAGAGTGCGGATCCTCCATCGGCGCGTGCGCGTCTTCCATCACTGGATGTGGATCCTCGGCGACGTGCGGGACGTCGGCGGTGGTGGCCAGCTCCTCCTCGTGTGCCTGGTTCTGCTGACCGGCCTGCATCAGCACGCTGAGGGGCACGCCGTTCTCCTCCAGCAGGGTCTGCAGCTCGGCGATCTCCTGCTCGGTCGGGATCAGGTCGTCCGGCAGGCCGAGCAGCCCCTGCAGCTCGGCCGTGCTCAGCTGCGAGAGGTCGGGCACCTCTTCCGCGCCGCCCATCCGGTGCTGGATTGGTGGGGGGAACACGTGGTGCAGCATACGTACCACCCGCAGCGAGGCTGGCAGTGCGCACTCACAGTGGGGCGGGCCGCCGCCGCCGCCGCCGCCGCTCCGGCTGCGCAGGCGGGCGGTGGCCGGAGGCAGGGATGGCGCGTTCGAGGCAGAGTACTGGGTGACGCCGTACCAGGCGGAGAGCGCCAGCATCAGGAGGCCGGATGGCACCACCAGCCAGCCGGCTGTGGACGGAGAAACAATGTCAGAGATGGTGCATCGAACTACACGGCTTCACAGGACATCATTGTGAGCGATGGTACATCCAGTTTGTTTTCTCTATATTTTTGTGTGCTAGCATACACCTGTTTGCGGATTGTCTTATTTATGGTTATCATGCTTTAGAGTCGCGTTATGTAAGGATTCGCATTGTCCGCCCACGTGGCTCAGTTGGTAGAGCGTCGGGTTGGAAATTTGCCCACCCTGGGAAGGTGGGTTTGAGTCGCTTCGGCGCTCGATATTCGCTCCTGACCGGGATTGCCTACGGTCGGTGGCAGCGGCCGCAAACAGGTCAGATGAAATCAGGAGCTGGACGGACCGTGTTCCAACTTCGAGCAGGTTAAACATTCGCCACTAAATTCTGCCGTTGAACTGGAACTACGTCATTGGATGGTAGCGGTCAGGGCCCACGCAACAAGCTCTGCTTAGCATAGGGCTCTGATCCCAGAAATCCATCCATTCAAATATTCGGACTAAATTAATAAATACAAAAAATGTATCGAGGTAAAACCAGCTAAAAGAGGATAACTCTAGTTACGTAGGGAATGTTCTATACAGGATATTGAACTGGATGTTCGAATAATTTGAAGGAGAAATAGTGAAATCGCTTAAAACTGTTGAACGTTCTGTGTGTAGTAGGGTTAGGGTTACATATTTACATCATCGGAGACGGCTACAAGGGGTGTGGAATAGACTGTTGCAAAATGGACGGAGTTACTCACCCAAAGTTCTATCACTTGGATTCTTGATCCATTACTCTTTCTGATTTCAAAACAGTTTTTGTTTCATCGCTAAAAATCAAAACCCTTACGTTTTTGGCATTGGAAACTGAGTGCCCTTCTTTCTGTTGAATTATGTTATCAGGGTAGCCACCAAAAAAAACGCGCCGAGTTTTGAGGCTTACCAATTTTGTTGGGTAATAGATATGAAGTTGACACTTGGTACGCATACAAAACAATTAATTCTGCGTTAAGCAAAACAGTTTAATATCAATTGGATATTTAGTTTCGATGTTATAAGACATTATCTAAACCCTTTAAAAAAAAACGAGTTTTTGACTTTTTCTTATTTTCCCGCGTGAACGATCGGACCACCTTCATTCAGCCCGGACGCAATGGCGGCGCCACCATAGGGGCTGGGGTGGCAGACTGGCATTGCCACCCTTAAAATTTAGGCCACCGTCAAAATTGTACCGGTGCTGTTTTGTCAAAATTGTGGATTCCGACCACTGTGAACATATATGGAACAGTTCCCTTCGTCGACCAATGCAAATTATAGTCACATTGGTCTGTATTGCTATTCAAACATTATATCTAGTCATAACCATAATATTCGCCAATTTGACCGAAACTTTCGCTCTGTATCGGGTAATCTAAATTGACTTATCTAACCGAGAGCACGCCAATGCAACAGCTGTGCCGGCACCACTGGGCGGGGCAGGACAGGGTGGCGGCAACAGGCAGAGCACTGGGCAGATCACTGGGCCAAGCAGAGCGGGGCAGGGTAGGGCGGGACAGGACAGGACAGGACAGGACAGAGCAAGGCAAGGAAGGGCAAAGCCAGACAGAGGTGGGACAGGACAAGACAGATGGTGGATAGGGCAAGACAGCGGCAGGGCACGACAGGGGAGAGGCGGGAAAGGCAGGGCAGACGCGTAATATTTTAATTAAATAAATACAATATAAGTAACGTGTACAGCCGGGGTTCGCCCGTGCACACCTGGGGTTCGCGCCAACCACAGACTGCCGGGAGGGGGCAGATAGCCGCCCCCTAAGATCTCAAAAACCACATGGTTTAGCGATAAGCGGAAAACGACGTTAGATAACTCGATACAAGGTCTATCGAAAGTATACCGGCGATTTCTTAGGCCGGTCAATATTCAGGTCACCATATTTTTATATTTTCGTCTATTATATGGTATAATTTCGTCTAATCATATATGATTAGACGAAATTATGAAATTATACGGTGCCGAGAAATTCTGTAAGACGAAACGCGTCCACCGGGTGGTGTGTTTGCTGTTTCGGGGTCTGTATGTGTTTTTATATGTCATAATTGTCTTGACATTAATAAACATTAAACTTGCATGTTCATACCAATTACGAAATAATAACGAAATAATTAGACTTTACTCGGTACTTTAACCTCTACCCACCGCAACATTCAAACATTGCCTTACATATATGTGTTGCGGGTTCCTGTTCCTGCCTTTCAGGTAGCGTCGCCGTCTCTCATACCACTCCAGTTTGATAACGAACATATGTATTGTTCCTCATGCTTCCACATGACCCTAATCATCATTGTTCCACATGACCATGCTTCCACAATCTCCACACCGATCCAATCCCGGCGCAACACCCACAACCCCCATCACGACAAAAGCGACGCCAGTTCGGCGCGCGGCTGGCGGTTTCCCCAGGGAACAGCGCCACTGAAATATTGTACAACCGTTACATATGTAAGAAGTGAGTATACTCGTTTCTTCTCCTAATTGCTGTCCGACGTACCTACTGAGCTCCAAGATTATACTTACAGAAGCTAGCTAGCTAGCTAATTGCTAATGATAAATTGTCTATCATCTGAAAAACGCGAAGCACAGTTAATTCATCGTGGGGTGCTAGTAATTACGAGCGAGCGCGAAGCGGTCGCTCGTCTTTCCGTGGTATATGGGAAAAATATGAAGATGAGCGGGCCGGCCCGGCCCGGTCCGGCCCGACCCGTGGCGACGCTTTTGAGAAGCTCATATATCTGCAACCACACGTCCGATTGATAAGCTGACTTCTTTGCTAAGCAGCCCCATCCAACCTACCCTGTTTGAGACCGGTACCGCCTCATGTGGGTAACTACCACTGCGCGTGGCGCGAACCGCGTGAGTGGTGTTGAAAAGTGTTTTCTCGCAAAAACTCTGCAACGGCGGAGCCGATTGTGTGCAAATTTGGTGTGTGGTTAGGGACCCTCAGCCGCCAGTTTTCCACAAGTCAGGGGTGGGATGCCTCTGCACGTGCGCACGTGCACACCCCTATTTTATATCACAGGAACGGCTGAACCGATTGCGTTCTAATTTGATGTGTGGTTAGGGACCTCTCAGCCGTTGCCTTTCCACAAGTCAGGGGTGGAGTGCCTCTGCACGTGCCCACGTGCTCACCCCTATTATATATCTCAGGAATGGCTGAGCCGATTGTGTTCAAATTTGGTGTGTGGTTAGGGACCCCTCCGCCGCCGCCTACCCACAAGTCATGGGTGGGGTGCCTCTGCATGTGCGCACGTGCGCACCTTTTTTGTATCTCAGGAACTACTTGCCCGATCGGGTTGAAATTCACCATACATTTATTTCGCGCTCGCTCGTTCATCGCCAACTACGGCGCCTTACTGGTATTGTATGGGTCCGGTATCAAAATAAAATGTGCTAAAATATTCGAAGAACTTGCAAAAATAGATACTATCAGCTAATTAATAACACAAAAATAGGACGAAATGTGTTGGGTGTCTTGTTCTGTCTTGTTTGTCGCGAGGTTTATAAGCATTGTATACTTCCGTGGCACTTTTTCCCAGTAGAGGATGCATGCGTACCTAATCAGTCAATTTCCCCACCCCTGGCAAAAATCCACGGCACCGCCCCTGTGCCGGACCGGACCACCGCCAACAAGCGCGACTTTCACTGTCGGATACTGGCGCGGATGTGGAGTGGAGGTGGAGCTCATCCGCGCCAGTAACGGACAGTGGAAGTCGCGTTTGCTCGCGGTGGTCCGGGCTGAAGGTGATCCCATCGTTCACGCGTGGAAATATTTTTGTTCTTTCAAAAACCCATTTTTTGAAAGGGTTTAGATAATGTCTTATAACATCGAAACGAAATATCCGATTGATATGAAACTGTTTTCTTAACGCATAATTATTTGTTCTATATGCGTACCACGTGTCAACTTCATATCTATTACCAAAAACAATTGGTAAGCCTCGAAACTCGGCGCGTTTTTTGGGCTACAGGATAACAGAATACAACAGAGGGAAGGGCACTCCGTTTCCAATGCCAAAAAAAAGCGTTTTGATTTTTAACGATGCTAGCTAGAGCTGAAACAAAAACTGTTTTGAAAT
Source organism: Chirona hameri (assembly GCA_036785665.1). NCBI lineage: Eukaryota > Metazoa > Arthropoda > Thecostraca > Balanomorpha > Balanidae > Chirona > Chirona hameri. Next base: position 8,986 of record JAXIVJ010017509.1, read on the forward strand.
CAGGAAGAGAAATGGATCAAGAATCCCTGTGTTTGTGGCATTTACCACTCGTGACGCACCGCACTTAACGTACACATTATACGAGCAATGTGGTAAATGGAATACACATTCAAATTAGCCAACTATTAAAGTTAGCATTGAAAGTTATCATGCTTTCACTATTGATATCTCTTACATACTATTATGAGCATCGGGTCTCACTGCTATTATAACCGAGTTTAATTTCAGATTGTCGTTGAATTGACTCCGATAAAGGAGTTAACAGACATGTGCCAATTGATTGCAATTGTTGTTACCAAAGTGTCGTTTGAAGATTGACTTTGAAGGCTATCTTTAGTCAGTCAGAGGTCTAAGCAAAGTTTGAGTTTTTTTAACTTCTGATGCAACAATACATATAGTCTGACCCATGCCTATATGGTCAAGTTACAATCCCTCTACAATAACCAAAAACGAAGATAATATTTCTGCGCAATTTAGCAACATCTTATCAACATCAATCATCTTAACAACAGCATACATATTTTGTAAGTCGCCTAAATATGTGCTAATCAATTTATAACCTTGTTACGATGATTTGGAGAGGGAAACATTTGTTTATCGGACTACCGTTCCAGGCTTCCTTGGATAGCAATTGGACTTTGATCCGTTTTAATTGTTGATATGAAATAATACCGAGCAGTCTACAATTCGCTGAGTATCTCGATGCAGTATCTGTGCATCGTGTGCAGTTATTTATCAACGACGCGTCTATCAACAGTATTTGCTTTCCTGCGTCATTTCCTATTCCTTATCACAGACAGGTTGACGCAGTCTCGAACTCACAGATGTACTGCGGAGCAGCCTAGCAATCACAAATACACTGCGGGACAGTCTAACAACAGCAGTGGATGTGCTGCGGGACAGTCTAACAGCAGCAGTGGATGCACTGCGGGACAGTCTACCAAACCTCGGTGCGCTTGATATAAAAGACGTAATGTCCGTGTGTACGTACGTATGTATGCATGATTATCAGATTTTGCCAGGCCACAGCGCTGAAACGGTAATAGCTGCGACGGCGAATTTATCACACACCAATCAGACCTGTGCGAACTTAGATTTTGGGCCGGATTTTGAACGCGTGCAACGTCTTTGCCGCACGTGAGGGCCGAATCTTTTCTCTTTTTTTGTGGGGGGGGGGGGGGGGGGAGGGGGAGGGGGGGGGGGGGGGGGGGATTGCGACCGCTGCCGTTAGAGCCGCACGTGCCGTCAGCTCAGAAAGCTTACTGGATTTTTAGACGGAACTTATTCACATCCGACGCGCAAACAGCGCACAGTTTGGTCTCGGTTTGAATACGCAGTTTAAGGATGTATATTGTTGGATAACTGTGTTGTATATTTTTGTCTTTGTGAAAAACATACCCTATTTTTTTTAGTGTAAGTTATGTACCTACCTATGTTATGTATTTTTAAGTGCAATCTAATTTACGGGAAGATTGCAAAACGAAATGGACACACAATATGGCAAGGAAAAATGACAAATATATGAGCTTCGGACCAAGAAAAGAAGGAGATAAAATGGGTAGGTACTCACCTGCAAGCGAAACGGGAAAAGTACGTGTTGAATAATGAATTCGGGCTTAGCAGTTAAGGCACATTGTTAGCATCCAATGTTTGACTTAATCATAGTTATGCCATTAGAAGTGCCTGTCACTGCAAACGTTTTGGTGAGATTATCAGTTTATATTGGGTATTATTTGCAAAAGAATGCTTGGTATGGGCATGGTTGAGAGATACCTGGATCGGCAACTCCCCGACCTTGGCCGACAGGAAACCGCCGCGGCTTATGATAGAGGTGGACGGCGCGGTCGCCAACATCAAAGGCGCCGACGAAGAGTTGCCGATCCACGTGTCTCTCATCCATGGTATGGGACATGCATGGGTACCAAAAACCGTATACGTAGAAGACGAATACCATGGAGATTGGAGAAGAACAAAGGTATCTGAAAGGGAACAACACGCGTTATAAGCACGATGTTGAGAAAGTCGGGGATAATATGATGCATGGGCTCCGCCTCCGGGGGGGGGGGGGGGAGCCATGTACCACAACATTTTGGAGAGCAAAATTGGGCCAATGGAGTTGTGATATGTTAAAGGTGTTTCTATTTGTTTTATTTTATTTCTACCTGAAATTCGTAAGATATAGCACGAGTTTCAAGATGTGGTGAGAGAGTGAAAAGGGGCTCAACTGACGCTGTTATCTCGAGTCATTTAGACTAGAGGGTGGTGAACTATTTATTGCGAATTTTTTACACATTGCGCATCGCGCAACGTTGGCCATCTAGTCCTTCTATTATATAAAAGACGTAATGTCCGTGTGCATGTAAGTATGTATGAACGGTTGTCAGATTTTGCCGGGCCACAGCGCCGATACGGTAAGAGTTGCGACAGCGAAATTTTTACACACAACTCAGACGTGTGCGAACTTAGACTTTGGGCCGGATTTCGAGAGCGTGCAACGTTTTTGCCGCACGTGAGGGCCGAATCTTGACTTTTAAGGGGCTTGCGACCTTTGCCGTCAGAGTTTCACGTGCCGGCAACTCAGAAAGCTGGCTGGATTTTTAGTCACTTTCAGAAACAAATATTCAGTCAAGCAGTTTTGCTAAATAGATGGCGCGTCATCACATCGGCGCATGCGGATAAAACATTAATTAATTCGTACATTTCCGACGCATTTGATACGATAGTTTTAGACAGTTTTAGGTTGTACAGTTTTGGGCCAAGTTTTGTGCTGTAACTAACTAAGTAGCATGGGTTGAGCTTTTCCAAGAAAGTTGGTGGGGCAAAATGTAATTTTGCTTGGTTGTTTTGTTTGGTGGAGGTGAAAATTACCATTTTAATGCCGGATAACCTCCAAATCTGACAAGAGTTGGTGGGGCAAAACACAAAGTTGGTGGGGCAGTGGCCCCACCATTTGAATAGGAAACTCCACCCGTGCTAAGTATGAGGAGTTAAGAGGTATTTTACCGGACGTTTGTGTTACATATATTGTACCTATGTGTGAAGTGGGACATATTTGATGATATACATACATTTGTATGTATATCATCCATATACATTTGGTGATATACATATTATCACCTTTTTCTTGGGCAACGTTTGTTAGACTCAGCGATATGCTGTTTTTGCAAGAGTCAAGAGGTCGCAAGGGCAAGAGTCAACTAGGTTGGAGATGTTAACTGGGTAAAAGCAATTGTCAACGCTTCACTGCCATGTTGAACATGATACTGACATGAACATAACATTATTGCGCATCGCGCATTGTGGGCCATCTAGTCTAGTATTGTATACAATACGAAATGTCCGTATGTGTATATGTACGGTTGCCAGATTTTGCCAGGCCACAGTGCCGAGCAGGGTTGCCAGATTAACATATTTTTGGCCATAAAACACAATTTTGGCATATTTTTAGATGCTTGGATGCACGTTTTTAGGGTGTGGCATTTTCGGTAAAATTGGCATATTTCTGGATTTTTTAAGAAACTCTGACAGTCTCATTCCAGCAAATAACAGCCAAATAAAAATGGCTTTATTCTGCCATATTCCACTGTTTACAACATCTTGGCGTTTTGTACTCACGAAACTTTGTTTACCTACTTCGTATAATTCCCAGTCTGTATAGGTACCTACAATCTAAATAAGTCTGATACTATGAAGAGATAATCAATCAATTGAGTTAATTGTAAGCGCTTTTTCAAATCTTATGTTATTTCATTAAATAAAGTTTGTCGCCAAGGCCGCTTCTCACAGAGTACTTAGCCCGCGCCCCGCTGGGGTCTCCATCCCAACGCGTCCCGCTGTGGGGGGGGGGGGGGGCATATTATGCTCCCTCGTTATCTTCCGAACCAATAACCGCAGCGAGACGCACAAAGCTGCAATCGAAAGCTATCAATGAGACGCATCTAGAGAATACGCAAAATTGTCCAAATAAGGTCACATATCATGTCACGGTCAGGTCAAAGGTCAAAATGGAGGTATTTTAGTTTTTTGGCCATACTTTCCATCCAAAGCCTTATATTGCGACTATTATCGCACAATTTGCTCTAAAAGGTATAATGCATCTCCCACTTAAGCACACGTGCAATTGTAAGCAACGTTCAAGGTCAAGGTCAGGTCATAAAGGGTCACTATGCGCAAAATATCTACGTAAGTCATGCAACATATGTTTTATGGGTTATTTTACACGCATAATTGGATAGTAGCAGCCGTTTGCACAACTTTGCCATATATAATGGCCCCCAGGTCAAGGTCAGGTCACAAAATGTCAAAAATTTAATTTATTAATCTAAATACAAAAGGCATGTTACTAGACCAGTTTTGTCTCCGAAATACATATTGCTTTGATATGTGGTTTGTGTATCGTCGATACCTGGTTCTCTAATATATATTCCGTTTTTTAATATCTTTAAAAAAAATGAATTCGTGGATTTTTTTCCCCCGAAAAATACATGTTTTTGATGATTTTTTTTAGTCAAAACCCAACATATCACAAATCCGAGATAGCTATTTTGAAGAGAGTGTTATTTCCTGCCTTTTGACGTTTTCTATTTTCAATTTGCATTAAACCTCAATTTTCTACGATTTTCCGAACATTTATCGTTTTTCCACCAAAAATGGCATGACATGACGTCATTAAAACGTTATTGTCTCCCAAAGTACTTCATCAATTATATTTATATTTTGTGGTAAGACGTATAATTGATGTACCATAAGGTAGTGACAGTTTAACATCGATATATACAATAGTTTTCAAGTTATTGAGAAAATCCGGGAGGGGTAGATTTTGCCCACCCCCCAGCATGGCGCGGGTTAACTGTACAAATTAAAATGCAAACTAATCCAAAGTCTACACACGACAAATCATAACAACTGCTCTCAACTGGGGTTCCTTGCAATATTTGGTACACATATCGAAGAGCTCTATTTTATGATTGTATCTACCGCCAGTTGGTATCTATCGGGTGTCGGAAGGTTGAAAAACGGATGTTTCCGGTTTTAATGGACGGAATTTTATGAGAAAATGGACGGAAAGTTTGGCATATTTATTCCAGAAAGTTGACATATTTTGAGGTTTCGTTGGCATATTTAGCATACATTTTCACCAGGTTTGGCATATTTGCTCGGCGAAAATCTGGCAACCCTGGTGCCGAGACGGTAAGAGCTGCGACAGCGAAATTTTCACACACAAATCAGACCTGTGCGAACTTTGATTTTCGGCCGACTTCGGAGCACGTGTAAAGTCGAGAGGGCCGAATCTGGGCTTTTTGGTGGCCTGCGACCGCCGCCGTCAGAGAAGCACGTGCCGTCAGCTCAGAAAGCTGCTGGATTTTTAGACGTAACTTACACACATCCGATGCATAAATAGCGTCAAGTTTGAGTCTTGGTTTGAGTACAACCAGTAAGGCGCCGTAGTTGGCGATGAACGAGCGAGTACGAAGGAAATGTTTGGGGAATTTCAACTCGATCGGGCAAGTAGTTTCTGAGATACAAAAAAGGTGCGTACGTGCGCACGTGCAGAGGCACCCACTTTTGACTTGTGGGAAAGTGGGGGTTGAGACAGGGGCGGATCCAGGGAAACTTTTCGGGAGGGGCACATCATACTTCAAGGGGCCCTCGAGCTGAAAAGGCCCCCGGGAACCAAAAGGCCCCCCGGGAAAAAGGAACCAGCCCCGGGCGTTTTTGCGAGTCTGAAAGGGCCTCCAGTCGGTCTGAGTGTATTTTCAGGTAGGAGAAAGCCCTTGACAAGCCTAAGAGGGCCATCGTCAGGCCTGAGAGTGCCCTATGCAGGGGCGTCGCCGACAATTTTTAAGTGGGGGGTCGGCTGAAATGAGAGATAAAAAATGTAACCACATTTGTTCTGCGTGCCTTTGCAACATTTGTAATGCCAGTGGATTTTCATGTTACAGTAGGTACTTGTTATTTAGCGCCGCCAAGCGCAGACAAATTCTTACAGGTTGGCCTGATAAAACCCAGAATTACAGGCGATGGACCTTGTAGAGGATAAGAAGCTAACATTGTATTAATTCAATTAAGCGTTACGACGAACCGAAGACGATGACTATGGCTTCGTTATGATGATGGCCACCGACAAGGGCGCCGCCACCTTCCGAAAGTTGGGGGGGGGGGGGGGGGGGTAACGGAGGCATTCTGAAGTCGATTCTTGCCATGCAACGTCCATAGGCGTAATGTTAAAATCAGAAAATGTTTGGGGGGACATGTCCCCCCGTCCCCCCTGTGGCGGAGCCCCTGGCCACCGCGGCGTGAAAAATTGCATTTTAGGTCGTGGAAAACGAAATTGTAATATTCGAACCAGACCGTGAGTGGAGCCAAGCCTCAAGTAATCCCTTTTCCTGGTTGCATATCTCGGTATGATGCAAAATATTGAAATGAAGGTGGTTTTTCATATACATTAGCTAGCCTCGGATAGTAAATCACGATGACCGGTGGCAGTCAGCGCTCAATAGTATATATGATAATAATAACTGTATATGCATATGTACCGAACTGTAACAAACAACTGGTAACAGTGCAAATGGTTTCGAAGCAGCAAGAAGCAAAACGACTTTTCCGCGCATAAATGGTCCCTGTGGATCTGTAGGAGCCTGAGGGGAGATGGCTTGGGAAGATGGTCCTGGCTTGGCCCCCACTATTAGCTCTTCCAGGTCCAGCAAGTTGGGCACCGCTGGAGCAGCTTCCGCGGGTGCCGATGCCCGTGTCGCTGCGTTCGCGTCCCCTTTTCGGAACTCGGCAGACTAGCTAAACATGTATCCCGCTTAACCCTATTTGTAACAGGGGGGGGGATTCCGCCCCCCCCTCATGTTTTTCGCAGATATCTCCAGAACGGCTGGGAGCAGGCCCATGACATTTTTGGAATTTTCCTAGAATTGGATTCCGCATTTGGAGTCAAAATTTAGAGTTCTTAATCTGAACAGAGGCGGTTCCAGGGCACGGTTTTGGGAGGGTTCGGCGGCGATATTTGGCGATAATACGGAAATGCGATCTTCACGGTTTCTTCCTAACTACCTCAAATGTGAAGGAGTTACATCGATTTACGGTGATTGCAACAAGTGCAAATTAGTTGATGTTAATGAAATATCATAAAAATTGCATGGCAGAGGCGGTTTCAGGGGCTTGAAAGGGGGGGGGGGGGGGGATCCAGGAAGTATTCAATGCTCTGCGGGAAGTAAATAGAGCGATGTAAGTAGCATTTATAGCTATCAAGATGTAAAAGATAGCTTCTCCTTCCATTATTTTAATAATTTATTACATATAGAGTTGCAGGGGCGTGTTCAGGCACATGAAAAGGGGGGTGACTGGCATGGCGATGACGATATGCCAGCGATTACGGCGCAATAGACGGTTAACTTATAATGATATATGCACATATGAGGCCAGGAGAGGGAATACAATCATTTGTGTTGCAGAGGCGCGCTCAGGAATGGAAGAAAGGGAGTCATATTATTGCAAGGAAACTAAGATGCATGGGCCTACAATGGCATAACATACTGCAGTTTTCGGATGAAACGCGCCACAGGGTACCCTACGAACGATTATGAGATAATAGGCGAGTCCAGGTAGGGTAAAAAGGGGGGTAAGCAATGTGAATTGAAGTTGTAAGTGAAATCGTCACTGTTGACTAGTTAGTATCATAATAGCGGATAATATACTTATCAAAAGGTCTTGCGCCTCTCCAGTTGGATCCTGGATGCGTCATGATGAAGTACAACATGCAAAATGGAACTATCTACGATCAGTAACCAATTTATAGTGCTGGGTAGCAACATGCCTGCGGTTAATATTTTTCCTATTTTACCTCCCTTTTTCACTAACCTGGTACCGCCTATGGCGAAAAATATGATTTATAACTGTGTTTTCTAATGGCACAATAACATACCATTTCATTTATTAAAAAAACATACAAAAATAGTTTTATTCCGCATTTACTTCACCCCCATATTGAGTGACCTGCACACGCCTATTATTTTTGAATTTTCAAAAGTGATCGCCATATATAAATCATAAATCTCCAATTAAATCTATCGATTTCCATTGGTTGTGTTACAATCGGTTGATAAACATGACAGCTGTGTTGGATGATATATAACACTAAAATTTGTAGTTTTTGCCCCCCCTGTTGCCCCCTATCAAAAATGTCGATTTTTTTTAGAAATGTAGATCGTGATGAGGGGAACCAAACGCCGTTTGATTTTTGAAAATCGGATGGGTAGATCTCGAGATCTCCTGGGGGCGAAATCCGCCCCCCCCCCCTGTTACAAATAGGAGTAGCCAGGAGCCTGTTACAAATAGGGTTACAAGTTAATATTTTATGAAGAGAGTGGGACCTGGGGTCAGCAATTACCGCCAAGAGCCTCTGCCAGACATTTAATGGAATTAATTTTCCCATTTTCCAAATTTGTATAAGCAATTGCGAAACTTGTGTTATGCCGCGAAGCGTCGCGAAATTTTCCCGGTTTTTAAACTTTGGAATAATAGCGGAATTTTGACTGTTGCAAGGGCAATTTTTACGATAAATTGTTAACTTTCCCCGAAAAAAGTGTGTGCGTTCGGGGGGGGGGGGGCGGTCGACCCCCCACCTTCTGAGAGTTGATGTCCGGACCCTCTCCTTCCCGACCCCCCGTCGGTGACGGCCCTCACCCTGTCAGTCTTGTAGGGCCCTTGCAAGACTTGAGAGCGCCCTATGCTGGTCTGGAGGACCACTGGTAGGTTTGAAAGGGCCCTCGGTCGTGCTGAGAGGGTCCTGTGCCGGTGTGAGAGGGCCCTAAGGTCGGTAAGAGAAGTCCCTCAGTCTCTTTGAGTGTACTATCGATGGGCCTGAGAGGGCCCTGTCTAAGCCTGGAGAGCCATTGTCAGACTTGAATGGCCCTCCGTCCGTTTGAGAGAGCCATTGCCAGGCCTGAAAGGGCTCAGACCAGGCCTCTGGCTCAGGCGGGCCCAAATGGCTCGCCTGGTGTCCGGTATAGGGTCCTCTGTCGCCTAGTAAAGGCCCTCTCAGACCGGCTTAGGACCATCTGAGGCCTGGAAAGGATCCTCTCAAACAGGCGCAGGCCCTTTTCAGGTCCGTCAAGGGCTATCTCTGACTAATGTAGTGCCCAGGGTTGTGCTTGACTCCGAGTCGGTGAGTCAAATTTGACTCAAAACTGACTCAACTCAACTTGAATCAGAGTCGAGTCGCTTAAGAAAAATAGGGACGCAACTTGAGTCAGAGTTGAGTCACATGGATGTCGCTTGAGTCAAAGTTGAGTCGCCTGGATGCTGCTCAAGTCAAAGTTGAGTCGATTCATCTTCTTACGAGTCAGAGTCACATCTGACGAGAAAAACAAATCCTAGCAACTAAATAATCAAGGCGTCCAAACAATGTTCTATAGTGTGAGAGTGTGAGTTTTGGGTGTTTTTCAAACCCACTGAAAGGGCTCTCCTCCCGAGCGTTGAAAGGGCCCTATTCCCGAGCATTGAAAGGGCCCAGCAGACCCTCTGACCTGCACATGGGACCTTTGAACTTCCCAGGGACCCTCTGGTCTGTCCAGGGACACTCCAGCCTGCTTAGGGACCCTTTCGACCTGAAAGGGACTGCGCTGGCTGCTTTGTCGCCCTGTCGACATGCCCAGGGACCCTCCGGCCTGCCCAGGGGCCCTCTATGCTGTCTAGGGGCCATTCGGCATGTGCAGGGCTCTTCTGACTCGCCCAGGGGCCCTTTCGGTCTAGCCAGGATCCCTCTGACCTGGACAGGGGCCCTTTGAACTTCCATGGGGCCCTCTGGTCTTTCAGAGAGGGCCCTGTTGGCTCTTAGGACCTCTGAAGTGCTCTACACTCTCTAAAGACCACTTTGCGTGGTCTCTTAGAGAGCCCATGAAACCGCGCTTCGCGCGGTATCGTCGGCCCTTTTCGGCGCGCTACGCGCACCGAAAAGGGCCCTCCTCAGATGTTTCGGGAGGGGCACGTGCCCCCTGTGCCCTCCCCCTGGATCCGCCCCTGGGTTGAGAGGTTCCTAACCACACACCAAATTTGAACACAATCGGCTCAGCCGTTCCAGAAATATAGAAGAGGGGTGTGCACGTGCGCACGTGCAAAGCCAACCCACCCCTGACTTGTGGAAAGGTGGCGGCTGAGAGGTCCCTAACCACACACCAAATTTGGACACAATCGGCTCAGCCGTTCCTGAGATACAGAATAGGGGTGTGCACGTGCGCACGTGCCTGCACGACTCTGCACGTGCACCCACCCCTGACTTGTGGGAAACTGGCGGATGAGGGGTCCCTAACCACACACCAAATTTGAACACAATCGGCTCAGCCGTTCCTGAGATATAGAATAGGGGTGTGCACGTGCGCACGTGCAGAGTCACCCCACCTCTGAGTTGTGTGAAAGTGGCGGCTGAGGGGTGCCTACCCACACACGAAATTTGCACATAATCTGCCCAGCCGTTGCGGAGTTATTGCGAGAAAATACTTTTCAAAACTCCTCACGCGGCACACGCCACGCGCAATGGTAGTCATCCACATGAGTCGGTACTGGTCTTAAACATGGCATGTTGGATGGGCTGCTCAGCAAAGAAGTCTGCTTCTCAATCGGACGTGCGGTTGCAGAGATATGAGCTTTTCAAAAACGTCGCCACGGGTCGGGTCGGGCCGGGCTGGGCCGGGCCGCTCATATTCAGATTTTTCCCATATACCACGGAAAGACGAGCGAGCGCTTCGCGCTCGCTCGTAATAATTAAGCACGCAGTTTAAGGATTTAGTTTGTTGGATAATTGTGTTGTATATTCCCATGGATAATTGTGCTATATGTAGGAAATGTTGATGTAACATACTATCTAACTATAATCTAACTAAATACGATCTAACTAACATGAACATGACTAAACGATTAGGAAACGGTAAAGGGAAATGAGACAAGACAACCGGTTCGGGAATCGTATGGATAATGGCAACTTTCAATCTGTACACTTCAACAAGTCACCTATTGCGCAGCATCGTGAGCAAAATGAGAATGAAACGGGAGGATTGCAAAATTAAATGGACATTTGTGTGTTCTATGTCGCCACCCATGAACAGGTGACCAGGAGTGCCCCCGCCCTCTATCCCAACGACGCACATCACCTTACGTTAACACCAGAGAACAAAATAGAAAATGTCGCGGCACTCCCAGTTAAGAAAGGGAAGAATAAAATAATAAAGCCAATGAAGAGAGGAGGCCAGTGGTGTGTTAGCTGTGGTCAAAAATAAGAAGGCAGAAAGTAGTCGTTGCTGAAATCAGCAAGTGACTGCCCCTCCCCCCCCCCCCCCCCCAGCTACGCCCCCTGGGAATCATACATTCTCACATTTGCACATACATAACCGAGTTAGTAAGGAACGCAAGGGTTTTCCTCACTGTCTGTTGCCCCGAGCTCGTTCATATCAAGAAAGGTTTGCCAGACAGTGAGGCAGGATACACTTTCATTCATACAAAGGATGGGCAAGGCAGGTCCTGGTCGAGGTAAGCAGAAGGTCCTTGCTGGAACCCGGTGAGTCCTCCCAGCTAAGCAAAGCTTGTTGCTGTTCGGTCTCACCCAGGTTCCAACGCCAGTTAGTCGGGATGGCTTACGCAAATTATGTATCAAATTAATTATACTTCAAGAAAGTATACAAGAAATAGAGGTATTTATATTGGTCAAAACCAATATAAATATCCATCCCTGATTTATTGTGTAACTATATTTAACTATAAATTATTTGTGCTATACCTTACAATAGCTATATAATATATGGCTCATTGTTTAATTATATAACTAATAATTATAACTTTTGAAGCTTGTGTAACTAAACTTTATTTGTTTGTAAGTTGCAATGCTTCGAGGTGTTTGATGACAATGTTTGATGTGTTATTATAAGTATTTGTTCAATGTGAGTATATGATAGTATGAATGATGCACGCAGTGTTATTATGACACACACACACACACACACACACACACACACACACACACACACACACACACACACACACACACACACACACACACACACACACACACACACACACACACACATACACACACACGCACGCACGCACGCACGCACGCACGCACGCACGGCCGTCAGCGCCAGAGCCACTCGGTAGTGGCGGCAGTGGCGGCCGGCGCCAAAGCCACGTAGAAGTGGCGGCAGTGGCGGCCGGCGCCAAAGCCACGTAGAAGTGGCGGCAGTGGCGGCCGGCGCCAGAGCCACGTAGAAGTGGCGGCAGTGGCGGCCGGCGCCAGAGCCACGTGCAAGCCTGTGGCGGAGAATGTGATCTTAAAGGGATTATACGGGTTTCCGCCCTGAAAGGAAATGCACTCTTCTGCAGTTGTATGAGCTTTAAACACGTTTAAGACATATACCAGGGACTTCAATCCACATTTAGTCCATTATTTCAGCAATTATCAGCGTTAAAACGTCGACGTTTTTCGAGACTTGTATCAGATAACGAGTACTTGATCGGCATTACTGTCTATCACTTTCTTATCTTAGAATCTGCATGAAATTCGATGGTGCAGTAATGTGCGCGGATGAGACAAAATAGCGGTTACGAACTCGGAAGCAAGCTGCCGTACTTTGAGTTGTCAGACACCTTATACCAAGATTACTAGACCAAACCTTATACGGCCTTGATCGGACACACGACTGGCGACGTGCGGCGACCTCGGTTTAGCAGCAAATTTGACATAATGTAAGGATTTTGCTACTTGAGCCCAAAGGCTGTGTGGAGTAACCCATCAGTAAACAAACGTGCATTATCAGACCCAGGGTAGGTACCTATAACCTAGCTCTGCCGGTACTTGCACTAGGATTACTGACTGCCCAAGTTCGATGCAGATCACCTTGGCATACGTGACAATTCTTGCGCTCTTTGCCATCTGGAGACGATTGTAGAAGGAGTTACTAAATTCAAGACGCTCTAGGCCAGGAAAATAATGTCATGCGTTTGTTCGTTTTTCATCAAGTTTAGAGCTTTGAATTATCTGGCAAGTCCTACACTGGATCACAAAAATACTATTCAATTCAATTCATACGGGACTCTTTATAACTACATACTGTTCGTTCGGGTTTTGTGTTTTATTGTGGATTTTTTCCTTGCGGCCTTTAGCGTTGAGAATTTGGTGGTGGCGTATTCATTTTTTGGCATGAAAATTCTTGAAAAATATATAATTTTATGGTAAAAACTAGGTAACTGCTGCTGTCGTTGGAAAAACAAGTTTATTTTATCAATATATAGCTTATTGTAACCGGAAATATGCCATAAGTGAGGTGTTTTCATTTACATAAAAGGGATGACTGGCTCCGCCTCAACCAGTACTGCAGAAAGTACGCGGTGGCATCACCGCGCACTTTGAAATGTCCTTATGTGCAGAAGAGGTAATTTCCATAAAAATGTGACTACCGTGTGACTTATACCACCATTATAAGTAAGTTTTACTATGCAACTCAATTATTCTGGGAAAAACCCGCATAATCCCTTTAAGGATCAGGGGGAGATGTGGCGGAATTGTCTTTGTATATAATGAACGTGAGTATTCACGAGGACGACTTTGGGAAAATGCCCTGGATTTGTTTATGAATACAGTGACTTATCGGTTTTGGTGTGTTTTTGTTGATTCTTCGCTAATTATATATTTATTTCACCACACAAACGAGTTTACGGATACTACCGAGTGGTGTATAATTCGTACATTGCCGACGCATTTGATACGATAGTTAGACAGTTTTAGGTTGTGCAGTTTTAGGCCAAGGTTTGTGCTGTAACTAACATAGAAGGAGGTGTTAAGAAATATTTTACCGTAAAAGAACAGTTTACGGATACGAGTTTTACATCACTTCACTCCAGTCGAAAGCCAATCAGATCCGACCACGGATACTACAGTGCCACAACCAATGAGAAGCAACCACGGAATCACTGCGAAACGAAGGTCATCGACATACGGTACAGCATATATCAATGAGCATATACGCTAAGCCGGGGTGGAGTTTTCACGGGTTTAACGGGTGTATAACGGGTGCCATAGGTGTTCCACGGGTGCAATGGGTGAGTGCAGGCTATAACGGGGTTATCACGTGTTCCCCAGGGGCACAACGGGTACTACGGGTGTATGTCGGGCACCGTAGGTTTTTGACGGGTACTTCGGGTGTATGACGGGTACACACACGTAGTATAGGTACGACAGGTGTATTATAGGTACGACAGGTAATTGCCTATCACTGGCTTGCACCACCACTTGACACCAGTAATCGCCCAGCGGAGCGGACGGGTTAGCACTAGTATAAGCTATGTGAGTAAAATTACCAGTGGTAGCTCTCTGTGAGTCGTGCTCTATCTCCATCAGCTGCTCCATTCGTCAGCTGCTCCGTTCGTCAGCTGCTCCATTCATCAGCTGCTCCGTTCGTCAGCTGCTCCATTCATCAGCTGCTCCGTTCGTCAGCTGCTTCATTCGTCAGCTGCTCCGTTCGTCAGCTGCTCCATTCATCAGCTGCTCCGTTCGTCAGCTGCTTCATTCGTCAGCTGCTCCATTCATCAGCTGCTCCGTTCGTCAGCTGCTCCATTCATCAGCTGCTCCTTTCGTCAGCTGCTTCATTCGTCAGCTGCTCCATTCATCAGCTGCTCCGTTCGTCAGCTGCTCCATTCATCAGCTGCTCCGTTCGTCAGCTGCTTCATTCGTCAGCTGCTCCATTCATCAGCTGCTCCGTTCGTCAGCTGCTTCATTCGTCAGCTGCTCCATTCATCAGCTGCTCCGTTCGTCAGCTGCTTCATTCGTCAGCTGCTCCGTTCGTCAGCTGCTCCATTCGTCAGCTGCTCCATTCATCAGCTGCTCCGTTCGTCAGCTGCTCCATTCATCAGCTGCTCCGTTCGTCAGCTGCTTCATTCGTCAGCTGCTCCGTTCGTCAGCTGCTCCATTCGTCAGCTGATCCATTCGTCAGCTGCTCCATTCCACTCTCAGAGTCAGTCGCAGACGTCCAGTGGAAGGAGAACAATGCCATCAAATGTCGGGACGTGGCTCCGGTGAACTCGGGCACATCCGGTCTGTCTGGACCTGACCCGCGTGTGACATTCTATCGCAGATATGTCTACACAATAGATATAGTCGGCTGAATACGAGTATACCGCTCTGGCTTTAGACTAAGGTTATATAATTTGCCGGCCCCCTTGAGGGTTCAAATATAGCTTCGGAACAGTTCGCGAGCCGGAAGAGTTACTTTAAACCAATAATAGACTAATATTGAGCTTGGGGAATGGAAGGGAAAAATTCTCTCCGACGGGTGACTGGATGCTGGGGTCGACGGTGACCGTCTTGAACCACACGTAGGGCATTCTTCAGTTTGCAGTGTGCCCTATAGGTTGAAAGTTATTTTCTTAAAGGATTTAGGGCCTATTAACCCGCGCGGCGCTGGGGGTCTCCATCCAAACGCCCGGTGCTGGCGTTTGGATGAAGGCCAAAAATGACATGACATGACGTCACTAAAACGTCATTATCTCCCAAAAGTTTCACGAATTTCAATATAGTTTTAGCAGAAGACGTAGAATTGATGCACCATAAGGTACCGCAAGTTTCATTTCGATATCTGTCATAGTTTTCAAGTTATTGATAAAATCCGGGGGGGTACAACTTACCCTACACCAGCGCCGTGCGGGTTAACCCTCGCCAGTGCAGGGGGAGGGGAGGGGGGGGGGGGGGGGTTGATGCCACCCCCTTGTTTTTTTCGGGAATAACTCGCGTAAATATCAACCGATTGCGGTGCAACTTTCAGTACCCTACTTGTGAACAATTGGACACAAATTCTGAAATTGTTTAAGTTGTAGGTCACATCACCTGACCTTTGACCTGTTTTATCAAGGTCATGTCAGGCGGAACTGGCGTCCCGTAGTATTGATCCTTGTAACTTGTGCAGTTTCATAGTGTTTGCTGTTCAGGAGCACAAGCACAGGTGTTTCCAGGTGACAGTTGTGGTTTCCATTGAGATTGTGTTCTCAATTGACCTTTTCAGAGGTCAACCGAGGTCACTGACCTCCGATGACCTCATATTACTTTTTTGGCTTCTGGCAGTTTCTAGGACATTTTGTGACGCTGATCTTAAACATGGGATCCATTTTACATAATTATATGTTCCACTGGGGGCATGCGCCCCAACAGTTCCACCGAGGTCACTGACCTCAAATGACCTGACATGACCTGACATGACCTTTTTGGAATTTGGCAGTTTCTAGGACATTTTGTGACGCTTATTTCAAATTTGGCACCCATTTAGAATAAGTATATGCTCATTCGCGATTCTAGCTCGATTCAATTCAATTAATACGCATTTACAATTTGGTTGAATTTTGGGTCATTGACATGACCTCAGAGGTCACCTAATAACCTAGGACCTTAAAATCTGGTAGCAATGGTTTCCTCTCGTGACAAGGAACACGCTCGTTTTTTAATCGAAGCTCTAGCCCAATTAGGGGCGAAACACTAGTGGGGGGGGGGGGGTTGTACCTTCCCCTGCACGGTCACGCACTGATCGGACGCTGCACGGGCGAGGGTTAAGTCCCAAACGGCCCTCATACCAGAGAAGGGTTGTGTTTATAGTTTGTAAGAAGCCATTGGGATATACAAAATACTATCCCGCTTAACTTAGGCCCTTTGGATGCCTAGTATGGCGCTTTCTTAGTCTGGAAAAGAATATTGACAGCCAAAAACAGAATCATCTTCAGCCGAGACAAAGGGAATTCATGCCGGGCTTTCTCAAGTCATATTGGGGCTTTCTTGAGTTACCAAAAGCTTTTTCGAGCTACTATGAAGATCCTTTTTTCCTTTCCGTCAGCTGACTTTGAAACGTGAAGATGCTATCTTT
>JAXIVJ010017510.1:0-25882 GCA_036785665.1 Chirona hameri
GCGACACACACGAGTTGTGACCGGAAAGCTAGAGGGAATCGAACCAGGGACTTCTACTTGCTTTTACTGGGGCTTATTTCGTTTTTTCTAACTATTTTGTCTCAAACAGTCTCTATTTTGTCTCAAACGCTTTTTACCGGCCCTGATGACACAACCATAGCACTAGGTTTTGTTTCACTGCAACCTTTTCGGTGTTACATATGTAATACATACCAGTCTTGAATGCTTCCCTGTCATACAGGAGAAATCCGTCTTTTTCTTTAAGCTTTTTTGAGTTTTGAACTTTGACCCAATTTGCGATGTTGAAGTCAGGATACTCTTCACGGATGCTTCCACAAGCACAGGTTGCCCTGCACGAAAGATATCAAGATGACATGCAAGAAGGATGCAACGGATGGGTTGCCCGTCCTCCTGTTAGTGTACTCGTTCTCTCCATGTATATCTATTTGGTTTCAAGCTGTTGTTTTCTGAGGATATTCGATTGTTGTATACTTTAGCTAAACTTATTGGATAAACCTTGTAAAATAGTCGGAGGTGTTGATGTTCTTAGAAAGCTTGTAATTTCTTTTGGCAGTTCTGCTGACGCACTTCAAATATATTCTAACTTGTCAAGTGTTAAGTGACTAAAAATTGATGGTGCCGCGGTCATTGAATTTGGATGGCTCATCAAACATCACACGCCCTGGTTATCTTTCGAACTGTAATGGCGGAGTCGTTGCGGGCGGTCGGCTGAGGCGATTGACGGGTGATACAAATTATTATTGTTAGGTAAGTACTGATAATGTCCCTGTTTTGAGTGCAGTTCTGATGAAATTAGACATGTAAAATTAGGATAAAATATTCAATTTACTTATATAAAGGTGTACAAAAACGAATATCGCCCAATAATTAGCTATATATCTTTGTTTAGTTTTAACCCGCGGCGTGCCGGTGCTCGGCGCCACCTTCGCCGTGCCCGGGGGGGGGGAGACCCCCTCTAACTCGAAAACTAAAAGGCTAGAAAGACGCGGAAATGGCGTTCGAAAGCTCTCGACAAGCACATTCGAAGTATTTCGGATATGGTTTTACTTAACCCTATTTGTAACAGGGGGGGGTGAATTCCGCCCCCCCCCCCCCCCCCCCTCCCCCCCCCTCGTCATGTTTTTCGCAGATATCTCCAGAACGGCTGGGAGCAGGCCCATGAAATTTTGGGACTTTTCATAGAATTGAATACCTCATTTGGAGTCAAAATTTTGAGTTCTTAACCTGAACAGAGGCGGTTCCAGGGTACAGTTTTGGGTGGGTTCGGAGGCGATATTTGGCGATAATACGGAAATGCGATCTTCACGGTTTCTTCGTAACTGCCTCAAGTATGAAGGAGTTACATCGGTTCACGGTGATTGCAACAAGTGCAAATTAGTTGATGTTAATGAAATATCATTAAAATTTCATAGCAGAGGCGGTTTCAGGGGGCTTGAAAAGAGGGGGGGGGGGGTTCCAGGAAGTATTCAATGCTTGGCGGGAAAAACAAATAGAGCAATGTAAGGGGCATTTATAGTTATCAAGATGTAAAAGATAGCTTCTGCTTCCATTATTTGCATAATTTATTACATATAGAGTTTCAGGGGCGTGTTCAGGCACATGAAAAGGGGGGTGACTGGCTTGGTGATGACGATATGCCAGCGATAACGGCGCAATAGACGGTTAGCTTATAATTATATATGCACATATGAGGCCAGGAAAGTGAATATAGTCATTTTTTTGCAGAGGCGCGCTCAGAAATGGAAGAAAGGGGGTCATATTATTGCAAGGAAACTAAGAGGCATGGGCATAGAATGACATAACATACTGTAATTTTTGGATGAAACACGCACCACAGGCTACTCTACGAACGATTATAAGATAATAGGCGAGTCCAGGTAGGGTAAAAGGGGGGGGGGTAAGCAATGTTAATTGAAGTTGTAAGTGAAATAGTCACTGTTGACTAGTTAGTATCATAATAGCGGATAATATACTTATCAAAAGGTATTGAGCCGCCCCAGTTTGGATCCTGGATACGCCTATGATGAAGTACAATATGCAAAAAGGAACTATCTACGATCAGTAACATATTTATAGTGCTGGGTAGCAACTTGTCTGCGGTTAATATTTTTTCCCAATTTTACCCCCCTTTTTCACTAACCTGGTACCGCCTATGGCAAAAATATGATTTTAAATGTTTTGTCTAATGTCACAATCACATACCATTTCATTTATTTTATAAAAAAATATGGTTTTATTACGCATTTACTTCACCCCCATATTGAGTGACCTGCACACGCCTATGTTTTTGAATTTTCAAACGTCACTATCATATATCAATCTCCAATTAAATCTCTATCGATTCGTATTAATTGTGTTAAAATCGGTCCATAAACATGAAAGCTATGTTGGATCAAAAATACCACTAAAATTTGTGGTTTTTGCCCCCCTGTTGCCCCCCTATCAAACATTTAGATTTTTTTATTATTTACGAATGTAGATCGTGTTGAGGGGAACCAAACGCCGTTTCATTTTTGAAAATCAGACGGGTAGATCTCGAGATCTCCGGGGGGGGGGGGCGGAATCCGCCCCCCCCCCTGTTACAAATAGGGGTAGCCAGGAGCCTGTTACAAATAGGGTTAAGTCAATATTGAGGTCACCAGAGGTCAGAAATGTCAGATTTTCCAGTTTTAGGACTTCACTCCAGAAATTCCCAAATATCACAGGAACTATAATAGCTAGGAAGAAACGGGAAAAAACAATGGAAAGCTTAAAAATGCAATCGTTAAAGTGTCCTTAGATGTTTGCTCAGGTCAATAGTTTAGGCTCCAGAGCTCATCAAATGTCAAAAGACTATTGTTTTACAAAACAGTTTACCACGAATAGCTTTTTACCTAATAAAGACAAGGAAATAATTTCGACGCCATCGATTTTTTCTCGTCAAGGCGCTTCGACTCATATTGATGTTGACCAGGTTGGGGCAACTTAAAAAATGTCACCACAGGTCAAGGTCAAGTGGTGACCCATGTAGGTCATGTTGCATATGGAAAGAGACAAACACATTGCCGTAACGAGACAAACACATTGGTTTCGGTTTCACTTATCTATCGTCATTATGTCAAGAGTTATTGCCATACAACTGTTGGTGACCTGGGATGACCTCGGCTGACCTTGTAGGGGTCACTGAACAAAAATGGCAACTAGATCATCAAGAATTGCCTATAATAACATGATCCAGAAGGAATTAGACTGCTATCTTGCGTATCCTTGGAATAGGAAGCATTTGAATATTTCCCCATTGACTTATAATGGAGAGGTCACGAAATTGACCCGACCTTAGGTCGCTGATATACACAAATCCAAGGCAAACTAATTGTAGATGTATATAACCTTATTAAATCCTGTAAGTGTAAAACCGATCATCCACAAACTGTGACTGTGGTACGACCACAAGTTCTTTTGGAGGTGGGGTAACGTGACCTGGTCTGGTGACCTGACCCGAGATGACACGAGGTATTTTTTTACATGATGTGGACAATCGATACCCAAACAGCTGTGCAAAAACGACGGCTTGCAGCGCCGCCGTTTTCCCGCTATCCGCGAAAACCTGAGGGAGGTGTCTAAACACGCCCCCTCCCCCCCCCCCCCCCCCCCCCCCCCCCCCCCCCCCCTCCCCCCTCCTCGGCACGGCGCGTGTTAACATATAGGGATGATGTGAGTGTGCAGCCAGGTGTAAGGGTATTCATGTGAAGTAAAAACATGACCCCAGCTGAGCTGGGGTCATTTTTGTATGTGCAACTTTTGGTCGGGCCACTCAAAGCACTTTTACCACCCCTGCTGAGATAACCTGCGTGACCTCCGATGACCTGAGACTACCTTTTTGGCCTCTGTCAGTCTCTAGGACATTTTGTGACACTGATTTCAAATTTGACATACATTTTACATAATTAATGATATGTTCCACTGGGATCATGCACTTTCACAGGTCAACGGAGGTCACTGACCTCCGATGACCTGAGATGACCTTTTTGGACTTTGGTAGTTTCTGGGACCTTTTGTGACGCTGATGTCAAATTTGGCACCCATTTTGAATAATTATATGTTCATTCACGATTCTAGCTCGATTATAATTGAATCTCTACACATTCACGATTTGTATGACATCCGGGTCATTGATATGACCTCAGAGGTCACCAAATGACTCAGAACCTTAAATTTGGGGGTCATCGGCTTTCTGTCATCACAAGCATTACGCATGGTCACGGTCAACCCCACCTGCATGGTCACGTTGGTATCAGACGCTGCACTGCACTGGCGAGCGTTAACCCGCAAGTCACTGTTTTTGTTTAGCCCCCCCCCCCCCTTAGGAATATTAGGAATATCTCAGCAACTAATGCAGATATCAACGCCAAACTTTTAGTACCTTTCCGGGCATCATTTTTACACCTTTTGAGGAAAAAATAAAGAAATTACGTCAGATTTTTTTAGATATAGTGAATTTAGTGACGTCACTAAACACGATTTTGACACCAAAGTCAGCTAAACTTTGACAGCCCGTACAAATGCCCCATTTGAAGCACAATGCAATCTAAAAACTCTAAAAGGTAGACAATTGCAAGGGCTACAAGCCAGCTATCTCAAAATTTCGAAACTGTTGGTTGTTGACCCCAAAAATTGCAATTTTGTTGTGGAAAAATGCCCACAAAATCGATTTTTCAAAGATATTAAAAAAACGGAATATATGTCAGTTAACTACATATGAGCAACTAACATACCAAATTTCAAAATTATATCATCTTTTATAACTGACATGACATAAAGTATGGGTAAATTATGACGTAATATTTTAAAATTGCGTTTTTTGCCTTTTATTGACCAGATACAGACAAATAAATCCCAGCACTGTATTTTTTAGATTAAACTGATATAGAAACATGCTTTTGTCATTTCGATTTATCAATTTCAAATTTGTATCTTCAGTGACCTGAACTTGACCTGGACTTGACACTAACTTCACTTAAATGAAGTCAGGTGGTAAAATGACTATCACTATCGAATTCTACGCGTACAAGCATACATTAAACATGTGTTGCATGACTTTCGTAGATATTTTGTGAAATGTATAAGTATTCGTTGGGTGTACCAACTAGGGTCGGCGCCTTGACGGTATCGTATGCGGATACTCACGTGCCAGCTATCACAAAACGATCCTTGCAGTACGTTAGGCAGTCTTGTAGTGTCATCACATATCTCGGTGACCTCCACGCTAGCTGAAGAGGTATGTCGGCAACCCACCAGAATCTTGCCTCTGTGGTTGCCAAAAGGAGTGACTGTCAGTGTTTGACATGGGACTTGATGGATGACATGAGAGTGATTAACAGTGACAAATAGCACAATCTTCCCTAACTTTACCCTACACAGTTTTGTTAAAATATTAGCTGGTGTTCATCGGTCGAAATCATTTGAAGGCTTGTCTGCCATTTCATCAAAGTTTTATGATGCACCAGTATATCGCCTGGTATATCCGACTAACAGTGATCTGTGTTCAAATATGTCTCAAGTGGTGGTTGGGGATCACCAGGGGCGTCGCCGATAATTTGTGAGTGTGTGTGTGTGTGTGGGATTTTGTTGCGTGAAGCCTTTGCAGCATTTTTATGTGGATGTTCATGTTATTACCGAGAGGGCGCGAAGTGCCCGTGAGGTTTCTCGTCAACTTACTAGACAAATTTACATTTGACCCGGCCCGAACCGGTCCGACACGGCCCGACACGGCCGTCCAGACGCGACGCTTTTAGGAAGCTAATAACTTTGCAACCATTGCTCCGATTG
The DNA here is from genome assembly GCA_036785665.1 of Chirona hameri. NCBI lineage: Eukaryota > Metazoa > Arthropoda > Thecostraca > Balanomorpha > Balanidae > Chirona > Chirona hameri. Next base: position 5,830 of record JAXIVJ010017510.1, read on the forward strand.
AGATCGGGTTTTCACCAATGGATAGGACCAGCAAATTAATTTTTATTTTGGTATGTTGCGTTCTGATAAGCGTGGTACCACAGCGCGTGGCACACGCAAACGTCGAAAGGAACAAAAATCATTCTTGATCAAAAATGGCATTATTAATCTGAGCATTAGTTTTTGTATACGCTGAAGCATGCAGCGCTCAGGACGTACTCCCTTTTGTCGGATTCGAGAAAAATGAACAATTTAACCAAATGTAATTGTTATGTTGGCATGCATCGAGGCCGGGGGTCAACCACCCCTGCTGAGAGTGGGCGGTCCGGACCCCCCCCCCCTCCTCGACCTCCGGTCGGCGACGCCCCTGCATGTTACGGATGAAATTGCCTTCGTTTTCCTTTCGGAGCAGCGGTGTGTCGAAGGGAAAACAAAGGGAATTTGATCCTTAACTGACTGAGCGCATTTCCACGTCGTATTTTGCATATTCTAATCTTGATTTTAATAGGAATAACATGATAACTGGAATCAACTTCCGCCATAAAAAGTGTCGGGGGGGGGGGGGGTCGGCCGCCATAAAAGTGTGGGGGGGTAGACCCCCCCCCCCCCCCCCCCCCCCCGGTTTTCAAAAGTGCTGGGGGTCGCACTCCCCCCCCCCTCCCGTCGTCGAAGCCCATGGGCATCACACATACAATATAGTAATACCAATTTGAAGAAGAAGAAAAATAAAAAGCATGAGAAATTTAGTTATGATTGGATCCAAGGTACACCTATGTCGTTCACGCGCAAAGTCTGGTTGCTGTCTCATAAACACAAAACAGTCATCTTGCCACTATTGCTACAAATCACCGCGCAGAGCTGCGCACACAATAGATGAGTACTTAGTTTCCAGTCTGCCAAGACACCCTCAGCAGATTGCCTACCTCGTATATATTTGTTACTGATGGCGACATTGGTCAGGACTTCCTTCCCAGCTTTACGAAACTTCAGCGGAATCTCAACCCACTGCCACCACTGGTTCCTCTGACACTGGGCCTCTCGCAGGCGGTTTAACTTCTTTAAGTAATTCCCACACTTGTTCGTTCTGAAAATAACCATTGCAAATTCAAACTCTGCACCAATAATGCGACAAAAATGCACTCATAGACAGAAATTTCATGCACAATTTTTAACACCAAATTTAGCAACATAACGCTAAACTGAGAAACTGAAGTGGAAAACAAAAGGGAAGGTGTGCTATTGAACTATGTGGAGAAGTTAATTTAATGAACATATATAATATATCAAAAACAATAAAATACCTTACCTTGGAGGCAACATTGAACGAAGCAATACTGAGCCGCCAATGATGATTACGAGCGAGCGCGAAGCGCTCGGTTGTCCTTCCGTGGTGCATGTGAAAAATCTGAAATATGAGCGTCCCAACCCGGCCCGGCCCGGCACGGCCCGTGGCGACGTTTTTCAGACTCTAATATCTCTGCAAACGCACGTCCGATTGACAAGCGGGCTTCTTTGCCGACCAGCCCCATCCAACCAACCCTGTTTGAGACCAATACCAACTCACGTGGGTGACTACCACTGCGCGTGGCGCGTTCCGCGTGAAGGGTGTTGAAAAGTGTGTTCTCGTAAAAACTCCGCAACGGCTGGGCAGATTGTGTGCAAATTTGGTGGGTGGTTAGGGAACCCTCAGCAGCCACTTCCCCATAAGTCAGGGATGGGGTGCCTCTTATTTTTTATTATATAAAAAAATATATAGCCAGCTAATTTATATAGCCAGCCAATTCGTTCGCTGCCCATTTCCCGGTCCGATTTATTACGAGCGAGCGCAAAGCGCTCGCTCGTCCTTCCGTGGTGTATGGGAAAAATCTGACTATGAGCGACCCGGACCGGCCCGGCCCGGCCCGGCCCAACCCGGCCCGTTGCGACGCTTTTGAGAAGCTCATATCTCTGCAACCGCACTTCCGATTGACCAGCGGACTTCTTAGCTGAGCAGCCCCATCTAACGTACCCTGTTTGAGACCAGTGCAGACTCATGTGGGTGACTACCATTGCGCGTGGCGCGTGCCACGTGAGGGGTGTTGAAAAGTATTTTCTCGCAATAACTCCGCAACGCCTGGGCAGATTATGTGCAAATTTCGTGTGTGGTTAGAGACCCCTCAGCCGCCACTTTAACACAACTCAGGGGTGGGGTGACTGCACGTGCGCACATGCACACCCCTATTCTATATCTCAGGAGCGGCTGAGCCGATTGTGTTCAAATTTGGTGTGTGGTTAGGGACCTCTCATCCGCCAGTTTCCCACATGTCAGGGGTGGGTGCCTCTGCACGTGTGCACGTGCACACCCCTATTATATATCTCTGGAACAGCTGAGCCGATTGTGTTCAAATTTGGTGTATGTTTAGGGACCTCTCAGCCCCCACTTTCCCACAAGTCAAAGGTGGGTGCCTCTGCATGTGCGCACGTGCGTTTTTTTTTTTGTATTTCAGAAACTACTTGCCCGATCGAGTTTAAATTCCCCATATATTTCCTTGGCGCTCGCTCGTTCATCGCCAACTACGGCACATTACTGGTATGTTATGAAAGCGATTTGGACGGAACTGCAAGGCAAACTTAAGATAAAAACACAACGACGGGCACATTACTGCAAGGGCGGATCCAGCCTGCCGTTGGGGGGGGCGTTTTTGGCAGACCTTACCTACCTCCAATTTCGGATTTCTTCCCGGATTTGGGCAACTTTATTTTGCAATCACACGATTTCTAAGGATTTCTTAATATTTATATTTTGGTATGTTTTTAGCTTTTCGACCTCTTAAGATATCAAAAAAGGAAAGATGTCAGCTTGCAGTTTTTATTTTTTCCGACATTGCCTTACACTGAGCGAAACAATGTAAACTGTCAGCTGTACCCAGTGGCGTCGTCGATAATTTTTGAGTGGGAGGTCGGCTGAAATGACGGAAAAGATGTACCCCAATATTGTATGCGTTTACTTAAGCCTTTGCATTTAGCAGCATTTTTAATGTGGATTTTCTTGTTATACTCAATACTCAATAGGTACAGGATAGAAGGCCCCACAGCTGGGGCCTTTAGCCTCCCGCTCTCTACAGCTCAAGTCTCACTAAAGTCTTACTGGTGTCTTGTCCAGTACTTGCGCAATTTCCAATGCTCATCGAGCCTATTCTTAAAAGCATTTACTGAAGGAGCGCCAATAACCTGCTCAGGGAGGTTGTTCCAGTTGTTAATTACTCGGATCTTGAAGAAGTTCTGCCTCAACAGCCTGTTCACTGGGGGCTTTCTCTTAACTTCAGGTGATGTCCGCGTGTGCCATGGTTTTCAGCAAGCTCAAACAGCTGCTCATGTAGAATCTGAATTCTTCATGTGACAATCTGAAATACCATTATCATATCGCCTCGTTGCCTTCTGTAGAACATGAATGGCATGTTGAGGTGTTCTAGTCTCTGTTCATACGGGAGATCACGTAGAGATATGTCAAGCTTTGTTGCTCGCCTCAAAACTCGTTCCACTGAGTCCTGGTCTCCACAGTACATTGGTCCCCAGACACAGTTACCATATTCTAAGATTGGCCTGATAAAGATCGAAAGAGAAGTGGTATTGTCTGCCGGTTAAAGTTTTCAAACGACCGTTTCATCATTCCCAGCACTTTGAATGCTTTGGCTACAGCTTGGGCTGTGTGTACATGAAACTGCAGCTGACTATCAATAACTACTCCCAGATCCTTTTCATGTGGTATCGCTTCGAGGGTATCACCGTTCATAGAATATTCATGTGTCATATTAGCATATCCAAGGTGCATGATCTTGCATTTTTGGGTGTTGAAGGGCAGCTGCCACAATTGGGACCATACAGTTAGACTATTGATGTCTGCTTGAAGCTTATATATTTCCTGCATGGTTGGTACTGTGCGATACACTTTGGTGTCGTCTGCAAATATTTTCATTGATGATTTAACCATTTCTGGTAAGTCATTGATATATACCAGGAAGAGCAAGGGGCCAAGTACACTACCTTGTGGAACTCCACTAGTAACTCGACTCCATTGTGATTTTTCTCCGCTTACTACAACTCTTTGCCATCTGTCAGCTAAAAATGCCTCGATCCATTTCAGAAGTCTTCCTTGGATTCTATATGCTGCCAATTTCTTAAAGAGACGCTTATGGGGAACCGAATCAAAGGCCTTGGAAAAATCCAGGTATACAGCATCCAGAGGCTTGCCAGTGTCTATAATTTCTGTCCAGTTGTCCATAACTGCCAATAGCTGGGTGACACAAGACCTTCCAGGCATAAAACCATGCTGGTGATCACTGAGCAAATTGTTACTGATCAGATGATGCATAAGTTTGTCCCGGACCACATATTCCATCAGTTTGCAAACAATGCATGTAAGACTTACAGGCCGATAGTTGGATGCAGCATGTCGGTTTCCCTTCTTAAAAATAGCCGAAATGTTCCCCATCTTCCAGTCACTTGGAAGAACACCCTTTTCCATAGATAGAGTACAAAGGAAGGACAATGGGCCACATAGTTGTTCAGCACATTCAACTAAGATACGGGGATGAATGCCATCTAGGCCAGGGGACTTTGTTGCGATCAGATCTTTCAATTGCTTCAGTATATCAGCCATTCTGAATTCAACATCATCGACCTGGCACCCCAAGGAATGATCTGCCATAGCCGGAATCATCAGAAGGTTCTCTTTGGTAAATGTTGTGCTGAAAAATCTCCTCAGCTCTTTTGCCTTTTCAGTATTTGTACGAGCTATTGATCCATCATCGCACTTCAAATCTTCAATGATCGACTTCGTCTTCAACCTTGTATTTATGTACCGCCACAGGGCCTTGGGATTTGTTTTGAAGTCTCTGGCTAATTTTGCTTCATACTCCTTACGTATTTGTCTAGTCCTTTTCCTGAGGCTATTTCGAAGGACTGCAAATCTGGTATATGCAGCATCATCCCTGGTTCTTAAATATTTTGCGTAAAGTTTATTTTTCCTTCTTCTCATACAGACTGTTTCCACATCCATAAACAGATTACGTTGTGACGTCTTTGCTTTTCGCGGAATGCAATCCTTGATAGCTTTGTTCAGTTCTGACAAAATGTTGTTCCAACAAGTTTCAACATTTCCAGTGTCCACTAGGAAGTCCCAATCAACTTGCCCTAGTAATCCTCTCAGCTTTGCATAATCACCTTTATTGATATTGAAATGGTCCTTGCTGGCACTGGGAGCATCAGTTGATACAAGTATTTGAAATGCAAGACATGAATGGTCACTGCGACCCAGATGAGCAAGATCTGTGACATCTTGTACCATAGCTTCCCCACTAGAAAAGATCAGATCAAGGACACTTGGAGACCCTCCGTGTCTGAATCGGGTGGGGTTAATTACGTGTTGGTAAAGAAAGCATTCTTGCGTGCATGACAAAAAGTGCTGTGAAAAATGGTTTGGGCCTTTGGTACATACATTGTTGTTCCAGTCGATCTCTTTCATATTAAAATCACCCACAATCACCAAATGAGTTGCCCTTCTGTTGGAAACTTCGTGAAACAATCTGCAAAGTCGTTCAGTAGAGTATCTGTCTGTAGTTACCTGCCTGTTGCGGTATACCAGGACCAACAAGAGTGAATCTGAACCAGACAACTTAATTTGAACCACAAGATGCTCATCAAAAATACTCTCCAACTGTATAGGAGAGATGCTGAAGCAATTTTGAACATATATTGCCAGCCCTCTCTTTCCTGATGTACCGAGATCTGGATCTTCTGGATTAAAATTAGTTATAGCATTTCTGTACCCTGGTATTTCCAGGCCCTTTGTTGTGATAGGCAGTTTATGTGCTTTAGGAATTACCTCAGCGACGAGTACAATATTAGGTTTCTCAATGTTGGCACATAATGTCAAGGCATCTCTTTTGTTCAGAAGACCATCAGCATTTGTATACAACAACTTGATGTTTTGTCTCACCTGTAGGTCTTCCCCAGTTACCTGTTCTCTATTTTGCTGCCCATCATCAGTCATTCTTGAGCTTGTCCTGATGCTACATCTCTGTCTCCTTGAGCTTCTGCCGCTCCAGTTTGCACTGGAGCTACCGTTTGTTCAACAACACCTACAGCACCTTCTTCATGAGCACCAATCTCAGAGTCAGCACCTTCCATTAGCCCTACAAGTGCTCCAGCCTGTCTCCCCTGCACTTGCACATCACAACCTGTTGTCTGTGGGTGGTTTACTGCCAGCCTGTTCCCGCTTGGGCGTTGGCTCCTTCTCACCATGATTTTGCCCTTTGAGATGTATAAATCCTCCCCCTTATCTCTCCTGTCACGGACCTCAGCTCTGAGCATCCCCTGTGCCTGTCTTTCCATCCTGGTCATGTCCGGATTTATGTACACATTTTTGTACTCCTCTAGCTCTCGCAGATCCTTAGCTGCCCTCACCACATCCCACTTTACATCTTCAGATAGAGTGGAAAAAAGCAGCAGTCTGGGTCTGCCATCGCCTGATTTTGCTCCCAGACGAACTACTTTGCCAACATCTACCTCCAAATGCAGTTCATGAAACAGATCATAGACAGCCTGTTTCTCAGCAGCCATGCGATTCCCAACACCTGCTCCTTGTACTTCAGGCAGGTTGCTTATGATCAGGTTGCACTTACGGTTTTCCCTGTCAAAGCACTCCTGTACCATGCCTGGCTCCAGAGCTGGGGTTATTTTTTGACTCGTTATCTGTTCCATCTTTTCTCCCACCACTTCCTTTACCACATCTGCATAGGAAGCACGCATTCCCTCACTGGATACAATGCCATCCTTGACCGAGGCTAGCTTATCTGTATTCTCCAGCACAGCTTTCTCTACTCTACCTAGTGCTTTGCCTAGATTCGCTTCCAGCTTTTGGTACCTGTTGTTGTTCTCAATCATCGAGGCCTTAAAATCCACCTTGATGGTCTCCTCCAGCTCCTGAATTTGGCGTCCAATCTTCTCGATCCCATTTTTAAGTGCCACAGAGTTTACTGGGTTGCCCCCATTCACCAAGCTGCGAAACTCTGGGACACTATTTTTGCATCCTTGACACATCCAGATGAGGTCAAGGTCCCTGATGGCCCCAGCAGCCTTGATATTCAGACCTTCACACTGCAGATGGAACCACTGGAGACAAATTGCACACCTAATGGATCCCATGGCACCCTCCGCTACTGGCTTTCCACATACCTGGCCATCGGTGTTAGACCCAACACATACCTTGCTTGGCTCCTTTCCCGCTTCTTTTCCCCCGCTACCTTTTCCTGTCTCATTTTCCTGCATCCTCAGGGTTGGTGGTGGAGACATTGACATAGAATGCCTTGGGGAACACCTTTGAGCAGCCTCAGCTGACGTCTTACTTGGAATGTCAAGTCTTCTCGACATTTATTATTTCCAGAATTCACCAAATATATTCAATATTTGAAGGTTTAAATTCAAGATATCACGATATTCATTATGGATACGGTGTAGGTACTTGTTATTTAGCGTGGCCAAGCGGCACGAAATTTTTAGGGATTTGGCTGATAAAACCCAGAAACATAGTCGGTGGGCCTTGTAGAGGATAGAAGCTAAGAATGTTATTCATTCAATTCCGCGTTACGATGAAACGAAGACGATGACCATGGCTTTGTTATGACGATGGCCACCGACGTGACGCCGCGAAGCGGCGTGAATACTTTAATTTTAGGCCGTGGAAAACGGAATTGTAATATTGGAACCAGACCGTGAGTGGAGCCAAACTTTATGAAACCCCTTTACCTGGTTGCACATCTCGGTATGATGACAAATGTTGAAATGAAGGTAATGTTTCATATGCATTAGCCTAGGATAGTAAATCACGATGACCGGTGGAAGTCTGCACTCAATAGTACATATGATAATAACAACTGTACACATACCTATCTACCGAACTGTAACAAACAACTGGTAACAGTGCAAACGGTTTGAAAGCAGCAAGAGGCAGACCGATTTTGCCGTGCATAAATGGTCCCCGTGGATCTGGAGGAGCCTGGGGAGATGGTATGGGGAGATGGTCCTGGCCTGGTCCCCACTATGAGCTCTTCGGTCCAGTAAGTTGGGCACCGCTGGAGCAGCTTGCGCGTGCCGATGTCCGCGTCGCCTTTTTCGGAACCCGGCAGACTAGCTAAACATGTAGCCCGCTTTAAAGTTAATATTTTATGAAGGCAGTTGGCCATTCACTCAGAAGCACTTTTGAGAACTTTGGCTGAATGCTCTTCCCTGAGAAACCTGCATGGTTTCCATTTCGAGACCTTTCAGTGGATGGTCTCGCCTGATACATCTACATGGTCTCCGCGTTGGTTGTTGAGAGCAAATATGTCTCCAGCTGACAATTTTATGTCTCTGAGACCATCAGGCAGTCAACGAATTAGAAAGGTCTGTCGCGATCGAGGATCGAACCCGCGGGATGTTTTAGCAGTCACCTGTTGAGAACAGTGGATGATCTCCTGAGAGAATCCTGAAATTGAATTCATTCCATGCAGATGACGCCACCATAGCACTGCAGGTGTCGCTGTAATCGCAACGACGGAAACGGACTTTTATTAAAGTAAATACCGAATATCTATTATTTTTCGATTGTTTTTATTTGTAAATATTACTTTCATACCATCATTTGTTAACCAAACAATATTAATACACGGAAAGTCGGTAAGGATCAACCTCACCCAGCAATTACCTTGGTTGGTACCGTCTTTTTGCTTGTTCTGGTATAAGCCACGCCGTAGCTCAGTGGTAGAGCGCTCGCTTAACATGTGAAGGGTCCCCGGTTCAATCCCGGCCGGCGCCGAGACGTTTTTCAGGCAAGACTAAATAGTTCACGCTGAGAACCTTGACAAAAAAGATAATCTTGAGACCAAAAGACCCCCTCGAAAGTTCTCGTAAAATGTGCCTCTCTGCAGAGACTAAATCGACCCCTGTATGGTCTCTGAGAACTCTGAAGAGTCGCCGATGTCTGTCAGTGTTGGGCCAGCAATTACCGGCAAGGAGAGCCTCTGCAAGACACTTAATAGAATTCATTTTCCCTATTACCAAATTTGAATAAGCAATTGTAAAACTTGTGTCATGCTGCGAAGCGGCGCAAAATTTTCCATTTTTTTTTACTGTGGCTAGCTAGAATTTGATTGCTGCAATTTGGGGATGCCCAGTATTGTTTTAAAAACGAAAATATAGCATGTATTGGACTTCATGTCTTGGGGGGGGGGGCAAAATATAGTTTGGCCCCCCTTGAATGGTATCGGGGGTGGACATGGCTCTGTTGTCCCCCCCCCCCTGGACCCGCCCTAGCATTATTGCATACAACTTGACATGTACTAAGCCAAACCATTCTCGTACTGTTCCTCGTTTTTCTCCCAAGTCTAATGCCGTTCAGAGTCCCTGCACAGTTTTGCCGTTTAATTGACGGAAATATGTCATCCGGCTTCAAACAAATCTCCCAGACGGAGGTTCCACGTCACGCCAGTCATGCGTTCATTGTTGAACTCAGCGATTGCAGTCCATCAGCGCCCCTGCCGGCTGCGGGATAAACTATGGACCGGTCACACGCCGGGACCGCAGACCGCCGAGGCAGCGTATTCACGTCAGGAACTATTCACGTTTGTCTTCATGATAAGTTATATATTAGCTAGAAGCAAAATATTTTGGGTGGATATCGGTCAGTAAAGACGGCGCTATCCTTGTGTATACTTTTTTGTGTGAAAACTAGTCTTCGTGTTATCCTTTACGGTGTTCGAAAGAATAGCATGGTAAGAAGAAATATTGCAAAAATATTGCAACGCCCGGCAACCTGCCTAAATATTACTCAAACAGCTTTGTGTTACAAATAATTTAAAGAGGGTATCTTCACCTGCAAAGTGGTAAAAGTTAGCGTTCTATGTTGAACAGTTTCCGAGCACCGATTTAAATACTGAAAGGTTTTCTAAAATTATGATTTTGTATATAAGGTGTCATAACTTTCTATTTCAAATCAGCTTTGCTCTAAACGACATGTGACACTCCAGGCCAATGTACTTTCTATCAGATCGTGTTTATCGCATGTCGCTGCAACTCTTGGTTTACGAGTTTTCGGCCCGGGATCGACGCACGTTTGGCCGTTTTCGTCGATTTCTGAATTGGGCCGTTTCCTATACTAAACCAATGACTCAGTTGTTGGCGAGACAGTGGCCGGCACGTATCTCAGATCTTGTTTAAATTTCACTACGATGAATCCCCTCTGCCACCGGATCTACGTGCCAAATTTCACGCACCTAGCTGCAACTGTTGTTCAGTTATTAGCCCATTCGTGGATGATACGTTTCCTACGCAGGTAATAACGTAACGTTATTTGTTCACGCTGGTACGGACATCTTATAATAAGATAGACTAGAAGGCCTGAAATTGATATAGCCATTTATTTATATAGCCATTTATTTATATAACCAGCTAATTTATATAACCAGCCAATACGTTCGATGCCCATTAACCAGTCCGATTTAGGTAATAATAAATATTTATTTTTATAACCTGCTAATTTATATTTTAATATTTGATATCCCGTTTTAGAAAAAGTCCGGGTACCTGCCGGAATCGAACCCGCTTCACTAACTTAGTAATCAGCGATGCTACCCACTACACCACCGACGCGTACTGCTGAGCGTCCATTGTTAAGGTGTTAATCAATGTTTTACGTTTCTGTTCCTCATTATTTAACTATTAGCCGGTGGCGGAATATTTTAGGTGGATAGCATAGGACACATTTATTTATATAACCAGCTAATTTATATAGCTAGCCAATTCATTCGCTGCCCTTTTCCCGGACCGATTTATATGTTATGAAACGCGCCCAATGTCGCTGTGGGCAACTCACACGCTCGCCAGCCAAGGCCACTGGCCGTCAGCTAGCGCCTCTGACGACGATGACGCGGACGGAAAACTAATCCCTGTCGCAGCCGTCGACTGGCGATTCCCGGCGAGTCCGCGTCATTGCGTCAGGAATTATTCACGTTTGTCTTAATCATAAGTTATCTATCAGATGGAAGCGAAATATTTTGGGTGGATAGTGGTCAGTAAAAACGACGCTATCCGGGTGTATATTTTTGGGGGGTTAAAACTCGTCTTCGTGTTATCCTTTACGGTGTTGGGAAGAATAGCATGGTACACAATATTGCAAAAATATTGTAACGCCTGTCAGCCTGCCTAAACATTACTCAAACAGCTTTGTGTTACGTATATAATTTAAAGAGGGTACCTTCGCCTGCAAAATGGTGAGTTCTCAGAGTTCTATGTTCAACAGTTTCCGATTACCGATTTAAATAATGAAATGCCGCTTTTTTATGCAAGTTCTCAAACTTTCGACTTAAGCTAAGCTTTGCTCTGCACGGCATGTGACACGCCAGACCAATGTACTCTCTGTCGAATTGTGTTTATTGCATGTCGCTGCGACCCTAGGCTTGCGAGTTATCGGCCCGGGATCGACGCGCGTTTAGCCGTTTTCGTCGATTTGTGAACTTGGCCGTTTCCTATGTTAAGCCAATGACACAGTTGTCGCCGACACAGCGGCCGACACGTATTTTGGATCATGTTGAAATTTGGAAACGATGGTGCGCCTTTGCCACCGGATCTGCGTTGCAAATTTCACGCACCTAGCTGCAACGGTTGTTGAGTTATTAGCCGATTTGTGTATCACCGTTACGTTATTTGATTTACACGTACATACCACGCACGCACGGACGGACGGACATCTTAAATTAATAATATAAGACTATGGCCTGAAATTGTAAATAAAATAATATGGCCTGAAATTGATATGGCCATTTATTTACATAGCCATTTATTTATATAGCCAGATAATTTATATGGCCAGCCAATACGTTCGATGCCCATTAACCGGTCCGACTTCGGTATTTATGTTAAAAAGCCATGCATTTATATAGCCAGCTAATTTATATAGCCAGCCAATTCGCTCGCTGCCCATTTCCCGGTCCGATGTATATGTTATGGAAGCAATTTGGACCAAACTGCAAGGCAAACTTAACCCTATTCCCTGCGGGCGGCCAGAAATGCGTTACCCTGCGGGGAAAAGGCAGATTATGTGCCCCCCCCCCCCCCAGAGATCTGGAGAACCGCTCGGTCGATTTCGATGGGAAAACACCATTCGATTCGTCATACCAAGACCTCTCTTTTTAAACCCCACAAGTTTTGTTTGTTCGAAAATGGGGGGCAAGGAGGCAAAAAAATCCGAAAAGTTGGGGTGTTTTTTTAAAGGTCATTTCGGCCATGTGGCTCGACCGATTTTCATGTTCTAAACGTTTTTAAGCTTCAAATGTACTGGTATTTAATATATTAAAAGACAAAAACAAAATAAAAATCATAGGCGTATTCAGGGAATGTAAAATGGGGGGATTTTATGGGGAAAATATGTGCTGTTCGTGATTGTTTGGGAAGATATGAACGTCACATGTGGGCATTATATGCTGTAAATTGTTAAATTTGATATATTGCGCATAGGCGGATCCAGGAAAACCATTGGGGCACCATGCGCGTAACGCTTCTATCATCTTACTAATTTGAAGTTGGACCTAATTTGAGGGTGGGTATCGCCTCCCATTTTTTTATCCTGAGTGCGCCTCTACCCCAAATATATGTACAATATCAGTATCTATGATGCATATTGCATTGAAATGGCTTCTGACGCATTTACTGCACTGCAAACCACGAAGGAAGTATGCGACGCAAAACCGCATTCGTAACACCCTCCCCAAAACTGGAGCCTGGACCGCCTTTGCTGGACCGATTTTTTTTTAATGACACAACACACCATTCAATTTTGGGAACAGTCACAAAGTTGCAGGACACTGGGCCTAACGGTTTAGAAGTGGCAAGTGAAAAACCACCGGGAGGGGCATAATCTGCCCCCCCCCCGCAAGGAATAGGGTTAAGACAGGAACAAAACGACGGGCACATTACTGCATACAACTTGACGCGTACTGAGCAAAACCCTTTTCGTTCTGTTCCTCATTTTTCTCCCAAGTCCCATGCCGTTCCCAGTATCTGCACAGTTTAGCCGTTTAATTGCCGGAAATATGTAATTTTGCTTCAATAAAATCTCCCAGACGGAGTTACCACGTCCCGCCGGTTATGCGTTTATTGTTGAACTCAGCACTTGCAGTCCATCAGCGCCCCTGCCGGCTGCGGCTGAACTATGGGCCGGTCACACGCGGATCCCGCAGACCGCTGAGGCAGCGTTATTAGCGTCAGGAATTATTCACGTTTCTCTTCATCATAAGTTATCTATTAGCTAGAAGCAAAATATTTTGGGTGAATAGTGGTCAGTAAAAACGGCACTATCCGGGTGTATACTGTTGTTTGTGAAAACTCGTCTTGGTGTTATCCTTTACGGTGTTGGGAAGAATAGAATGGTCAAAAAATATTACACAAATATTGCAACGCCTGTCAGCCTGCCTAAATATTACTCAAACAGCTTTGTGTTACGAATACAATTTAAAGAGGGTACCTTCGCCTGCAAAGTGGTGAAGTCTCAGCGTTCTATATTTAACAGTTTCCGAGCACCGATTTAACCCTATTTGTAACAGGGGGGGGGCGGATTCCGCCCCCCCTCATGTTTTTCGCAGATATCTCCAGAACGGCTAAGAGCAGGCCCATCAAATTTTGGGACTTTTCATAGAATTGAACTCCGCATTTGGAGTCAAAATTTTGAGTTCTTAACTTGAACAGAGGCGGTTCCAAGGCACAGTTTTGGGTGGGTTCGGAGGCGACATTTGGCGAAAATACGGAAATGCGATCTTCACGGTTTCTTCCTAACTGCATCAAGTATGAAGGAGTTACATCGGCTTACCGTGATTGCAACAAGTGCAAATTAGATGATGTTAATGAAATATCATACAAAATTGCATGGCAGAGGCGGTTTCAGGGGCTTGAAAAGGGGGGGGGGGTTCCAGGAAGTATGCAATGCTTGGCGGGAAGCCAATAGAGCAATGTAAGGGGCATTTATAGCTATCAAGATGTAAAAGAAAGCTTCTGCTTCCATTATTTGCATAATTTATTACATATGGAGTTTCAGGGGCGTGTTCAGGAACATGAAAAAGGGGGTGACTGGCATGGTGATGACGATATGCCAGCGATAACGGCGCAATATACTTTTAGCTTATAATAATATATGCACATATGAGACCAGAAAAGGGAATAAAGTCATTTTTTGCAGAGGCGCGCTCAGGAATGGAAGAAAGGGGGTCATATTATTGCAAGGAAACTAAGAGGCATGGGCGTACAATGACATAACATACTGCGGTTTTCGGATGAAAAACGCACCACAGGCTACTCTACGAACGATTATAAGATAATAGGCGAGTCCAGGTAGGGTAAAAAGGGGGGGGGTAAACAATGTTAATTGAAGTTGTAAGTGAAATAGTCACTGTTGACTAGTTAGTATCATAATAGCGGATAATATACTTATCAAAAGGCCTTGCGCCGCCCTAGTTTGGATCCTGGATACGCCTATGATGAAGTACAACATGCAAAAAGGAACTGTCTATGATCAGTAACATATTTATAGTGCTGGGTAGCAACTTGTCTGCAGTTAATATTTTCCCCAATTTTACCCCCCTTTTTCACTAACCTGGTACCGCCTATGGCAAAAAATATGATTTATAACTGTTTTTTTATAATGTCTCAATCACATACCATTTTATTTATCAAAAAAAAAAACACATCAAAAAATGGTTTTATTACGCATTTACTTCACCCCCATATTGAGTGACCTGCACACGCCTATGATTTTTGAATTTTCAAACGTCACCGTCATATATCATTTTCCGATTCAATCTCTATCGATTCCTATTAGTTGTGTTAAAATCGGTCAATAAACATTAAAGCTATGTTGGATCAAAAATACCACTAAAATTTATAGTTTTTGCCCCCCTGTTGCCCCCCTATCCCAAATTTATATTGTTTTATTATTTATATATGTAGATCGTGTTGAGGGGAACCAAGCACCGTTTCATTTTTGAAAATCAGACGGGTAGATCTCGAGATCTCCGGGGGGGGGCGGAATCCCCCCCCCTGTTACAAATAGGGGTAGCCAGGAGCCTGTTACAAATAGGGTTAAATACTGAAAATGCCGTTTTTTTGTAATTTGTCATAACTTTCGACTTGAACTATGCTTTGCTCTGAACGACATATGACACGCCAGGCCAATATACTCTCTGTCCAATCGTGTTTATTGCATGTCGCTGCAACCCTCGGTTTGCGAGTTATCGGCCCGGGATCGACGAGCGTTTAATCGTTTTCGTCGATTTGTGAATTTGGCCCTTTCCTATGTTAAACCAATGACACAGTTGTCGCCGACACAGCGGCCGACACGTATGTCGGATCTTGTTGAAGTTTTTCCACGATGGTGCGCCTCTTTCACCGGAGCAGCGTGGCAAATTTCACGCACCTAGCTGCAACGGTTGTTGAGTTATTATCCGATTTGTGTATGACCGTTACGTTATTTGATTTCCACGTACGTATCACTCACGCACGGACGGACGGACATCTTATAATTAATAATAAAGGATAGATAGATCTTATAATTAATCAGATAAGATTATGAATGCATATGAGTTGGAGTTGGGACCACAGTCCACACACCGTAGTGCAATAAAACTCACTGCGTCGCACATGCGCGACGATGGTGGCGCATGTGCGAGGCAATGAGAGCGACGCAATTAAGTTTGCCTCCCGGAGCCTTGATATGGCAGCAATTAATCTGAACACATCAGTTTACAATAGCAAAAACCTCGTGTATGTAGAAACGATATTTATGTATGAAGAAACTATTTTTGCTACAACTTTTAATTTCTTTATTCGGAAGGTTTAACTACATTTCCCTTTTAGAATGCATTAAAATGAACCTTAACAAAATTATATTAGGTAGTCACCGCTAGGTATTCTCCAAAATGTCAGACAGAATTGGGCATACTTAAAGGGAACTAACCGTGCTATTTACGACGCGATCAAGGCCAAGGCCAAGGTCGGTTCACAGTGATTGGACGGTCAATGCGTTTTTGGGCTTGCTTGTATGCGGGTAAACTATTAGTAAATGAATCTTGGGTAAACCTATCAGCTGCTGGATTTGGGCAGGGCAAGTGCTTTATCATTGACTTCATATCAGTCTTCAAAATATGGTGGGTATTTCACTATTATTGGCATTGTGAATTTACCCTAAGGTGGGCAGTGAAGTCATCCCATTTCATTCATTGATTTGGTGCAGACTACATATGGCCTAAGCCTATGACCCATTTGGAGGCAGCTGCTAGCCCTCAGTAAAACAATTCCACTCAACTTTGTCAGTTTTCAGTCCAATGTTAAAGTTTTTATGTTATGCAAATGTGCAATACCTATGTTTTTTTGTGTTGGTACATGGGTATTGGGTTGCAACCAGGTTTCAGAATAAGCTATTTTCTTGGTTATCTATGCATACCACCAGGTTGTCAGGTCAAATAATTCAGATAGGTATACAACATCTGGATCCCAGCTCACATTTCTGGAACGTTGGCATGTATTTCTCTTATTTTATACTAAGAATGTGTTATGTGATAGTTGCTGCACATCAGAATGTTTTAATTCAGGTTTTCTTATATATCTCTTCTTTTTTTTTTTTGGGGGGGGGGGGCAGGGGAGGGGTTCGCTACAAAATTATATAGTCTCCCGTAACCCGTTCCAAGCTGTTCATTTCCCAAAAATATGCCCCATTCCCAGCCATTCCTGTCCCATTCCCATTCCCATTCGGGATTCCGGTTCCATGAAGGGCTCTACTTCTATATCACATGCTTTGTTTTTGGATAAAATGCATAGTCAGGAAACATGACTGCAACATCATGATGTTAAATCTGCAAAATATGGCAAAAACGCGAAAATGTGCCACACTTCCCGTTGCCGTTCATGAGTTATCTTACATAGTGTTTCAGCAGGCCTGACATACCCGTATCCTTAGATATATACCAAACAGACTAAAACGGATTGAGTTTTTGAATTGCACCTCTGATCCAATACAATACATTGTATGGTACATATTAAATTCAAAATTTATCTCAGATCTATTACACAAACTGGCACAGATGGCACCCAGCCAAAGGCCAATGAAATCGCTCCCCATTGCAGGTTAATTTTGCCACCATATTTTAATCCTGGTAAGCAATCGAGAGCGGAACTCACTTGCAAGCCTGGACAATGTCCTTATCAGCTGTGGCGCCGCCCAATAGAGACGAAGAGAAGCCACCAGGGCAGACTGGCTGAGCAGATGTTGTATTGGCAGGAGGCGGGCTCGGCGGCTTTTCGCCACTCTCTGGCTTCTTGTGGGGTTTGTTTTTCTTCGGCTGTTTCTTTTTCTTTGGGGTGGTTTTCTTTGGGGTGTTTTTGGCTGTGAAAGATGGACCAAATGGTATAGTTTGATTTGTTAGGACTTCGGTTCACATTACGCAGAATGAGAAACTGTAGAAACCAATGCTGATTGCATTTAACATATTTGTATTTGCAGGACATACATAATGTTTTCAGGAGTTTCGACATGTCCTGCAACCACTTTTACATAAATGCTAATAAAATGGAGTAGAAAAAGGGTTGCACCCAAATATTTATTTGAAAATCGTACTGGATACTTCACTTCCTTGTAACTTGATGTGCGCAGGTGTTTTGTGCTCTTTCTCTACAATTAATATGAAATATTAGCATATAGTGAGCATATGACATGCAAATGGCATGTTTGAGAACAAGATACATTTTGTGATAATTACTGAGTTGAATACTTAAATATTTATGCAACGAAGGATAATGGCTGTTAACTCACCTTTCTTCTTCAGCACGCAATAGCGTACATTAGCATCGAAAACATATTGGCTGCCACAGTCTTCTATGGTAAGTATGTCTCCTTGGCAGCGATAAAACTTCCGAGGTGCGTTCGGTACAGGGAAGTCGCCATACCGAGTGGGACAAGGATCTGCGACACATACAATTAGTGTCATTGTGTTGCCAAATAAGTTATTCCAGTGTAAAGTACCGTCAGGCATCTGCACAAACAGACAAGTTACATGGTGACATCCAGGTTTGATGGACACGAGAGCTTCTTCTAAAGCAGTTCCCTTTTGATAACCAGAATGGCTCGTTATCCCCTCCTCAACTGCGCAGCCTGTAGTTCCCGGCTTCAAGTTATGCGGTACAGATAACTTCAGGCGTGTGATACTATAATAGTGCCATCTATGGACAGAAATATAAGCAGACATTCGTGCTTTGCTTTATAGCCGAATTCACACTGGATGCGTTTTGACGCCAGCCGCAAACACATGCGTATGCGGTGGAAAACGCATACACATGCGTAAAAACACGCCTCACTACGCGCTTTTTGGTCCGCGTCCGTTTCGACCGCATACGCACGCGTTTTTCGCCGCATACGCACGCGTTTTTCGCCGCAGATGCATGCGTCTGCGTCAAAACGCATCCGGTGTGAATCCGGCTTTTTTAAGTCTTGAACAGGTGTTCCCAGTGTATAACAACACATAAGCTGAAACACAAAACTGAACATCATTTAGTATTAATTTACTTTTATTTTCTTTAGGATAATGAGATGGCCGTGAAACAGAAACTGGGATAGCTGTATGTGCATTAGGCGTCATCATCAAAAGGATCATCTATAATGTCTCAAGCAGCTCAATCGCCGTTACTCCCGGCCGAAAGCTCCATTACCACAGGTGGGGTAATTACCCTTTATTAGAGAATCACTGTTCTTAAAGGGATATTGCCACCTCCGGAGGATTTCTAAAAAGCAACTTAAATGAATAGTGGGGATCCACAATCATGTATGCTGAAGCTCAAACTTGCTCCTGCAGCACCTAAAGCAGTGTATCGGCAAATCATTTTTTTCAGACTCCAAAACGTCGGTCCCAGCTTTGCTCAGTACTAGATTCATGATGGCCGCTCTCATCCAGTTTCTCGCCACAAATAGCAGCCCGCCCAAAGCCGAAGCGTACGAATTCGCCGAGACTTGACCTTGAAAAGTCTGTCTGTGTTATAAGATATTGGTCACAAATCTCCTGCGGCCCCAAAGCCGAGCCATAGCCATTCTTGATGTTTTATTGTGAAAGCTTAACCCTATTTGTAACAGGCTCCTGGCTACCTCTATTTGTAACAGGGGAGGGGGGTTGGGCGGATTCCGCCCCCGGAGATCTCAAGATCTACCTGTCTCATTTTCACAAATCAAACGGCATATTATTCCCCTCAACACGATCTACATTTCTAAAAAAGAAAAATCCAACATTTTATAGGAGGGCAACAGGGGAGCAAAAAACTACAAATGTTAGAGGTATTTGTGATCCACCACAGCTGTCATGTTTATCAACCGATTTTAACGCAACCAATGGGGATCGATAGAGAATGAATTGGAAATTAATATGTGATGATCACTTTTAAAATTTAAAAATCATAGGCGTGCGCAGGGCGCTCAATATGGGGGTGAAGTAAATGCGTAATAAATCATTTTTATGTGTTTTTTTAATAAATGAAATGATGTGTTATTGTGACATAAGAAAACACAGTTACTTAACATATTTTTTGCCATAGGCGGTACTAGGTCAGTGAAAAAGGGAGGTCATATAGGCAAAAAATGGTAACCGCAGGCAAGTTGCTACCCGGCACTATAAATATGTTACTGATCGTAGATAGTTCCTTTTTGCATGTTGTGCTTCATCATAGGCGTATCCAGAATCCAAACTGGGGAGGCGCAAGACCTTTTGATAAGTATAGTATCCGCTATTACGATACTAACTAGTCAACAGTGACTATTTCACCAACAACTTCAATTAACATTGCTTACCCCCTGTTTACCCTACCTGGACTCACCTATTATCTTATAATCGTTCGTAGAGTACCCTGTGGTGCATGTTTAATCCGAAAACTGCAGTATGTTATGCCCATGCATGCATGCATCTTATGCATCTTAGTTTCCTTGCAATAACATGACCCCCTTTCTTCAATTCCTGAGCGCGCCTCTGCAAAAAAATGG
>JAXIVJ010017511.1:5000-25882 GCA_036785665.1 Chirona hameri
CGCGGGTTCAGCAGGTACTGCAACGAACCAACCGGCGGGCGAGACAGTTAGTAGGCGGCACACACTCACTGTTCGGTAACACGACGGACATTATAGACGAAACTGGAATGGAGATACACTTGGATACGAGACAGACCAAGGGACCTATGCGCTAAGCACGTAACAGCGTTGGCAACGAACTGCCCACGGATAACCGGTGAATTGTTTCGGCGTAGACGATAAGTTCACAGTACCAATTTGTATGCACATTGATGGTAGGATTAGATGAATAAGAAACAATGAATAAATCAAGAGTTGCGCAACAGATGTAAAAGGTTGAAGGAACGCTCAAAGGAAAAAGAGACTAAAGCCGCGTAACGATTACGCTTCAAACATGAAGTAACCCTCGCGCAAAGCTAAAGTACCGGAGAGAATGACTATAGAAAGTCTAGAAATACTTCAACCGGACAGACACAGGTTTTAACCATCAATAATTTTGGACATCAATGTCGTGTACCAGACGAAACAAACACCCATTAAAGCGTACCTAACCCATCAACGCAGATGTAAAACAAGTTTTGACATCCCTACTCCCCTCAGTTCGTCCTCGTCCATTAAAAATAACACTCGACAGATTGATATACGTAAATGTGCCAAGCGGGTAATTTATAGACATTCGTTGCAAAAATGAAGCTTTGTTGCCTAAAGTCACAGACCCTATTTCCATGGGCAGTTTAAACTGGTTTAAAACGGATAACTAAAAACGGATGAGTTGGTTTCCGGCCATGTAAGTGGGCATATCTCGCCAGCCTGCCAAGATGTCACGCATCCTCTCGTACTCGATGATTGCTGGCGAGATATGCCCACTTACATGGCCGAAACCAACTCATCCGTTTTAAGCTATCCGTTTTAAACTAGTTTAAACTGCCCATGGAAATATGGTCACAGACATCGAAAGTTACTACTTTGGGGCCATTTCGGTTTTCTCGAATTAAAATAAAAAACGGTGATAAAATCAATTAGTATTTCGGGTGGTGACGGTCCATTAATTATAGTATCTCGTATGTTAATAGTCCATTTATTTTAGTATCTCGGATCCTGATGGTCCATTTATTGAAGTATCTCTGAAGCTGATAGTCTATTTATTACAGTAAGCACCTCGAGTTCTGCGCAGTAGCCGCCGTGCCGGGAGCTGCGGTGAGGAGTGTTGTAACAGTGTTGATAGGCTGGACTGCGGCGGCCTCCCTGACCCAAAGCCCACCTTGATCGCCAAGGTCATGCTGCTATAACAATACCGTCACGTGTGGGCTCCTTGTCACCGCCGAACATGACCGCTCACTTGTGGGCACCTTGTCACCGCCGAACATGACCGCTAACAGCCGCGGCCGAGGGCTGGTATAGCCGGCTGTCACGCCAGGCGCCAGTGACCAGTTCGCACCGCACCGCACCGCACCGCTCCCGGGGCGCACAGTGGGCCAGCGGCGGCTCAAACTCGATTTTTAATCAGATAATTGAAGTAACCGGCAGATATGACGGGTACAGAGGTAAATCGATGCGTATGACAATGCCCAATGCCCTCGATTATGATACCCATCTTTACTTTCAACTTTGATATCATCGGATAAACCGTGTAGCCGGTGTTTTTTTTTCAGCGTCCATTCATCTGTTTATAATTGAAGAGTTGACACCATCTTCAAGTGTCGGAATGTTCGCAATGAAACGAGATGTTTCGGTGTCAAATCAAGCCTAAAGGCAGTTAATGATATCCAAGGGCAGCAATTGAGCTAAAATGCAATCATTAGTGTGTACATAAATACAGGGATAATTGAATCAAGCGGCGGCCTCCGCTGAGCATGACCGCTAACAGCCGCGATATAATACTAAACTATCATCATAGATATAACTATCATGTACATAATATATAATTAATGCGCAAACAAGACACGTTTCTGGCAAACTTGCCCCTCTTAACGAGGTACCTAGGTACCGGTAGCTTCTTTCCTCAGTGCATGAAACAAAACGGAATTACTGGTCGGGTTGTTTACATGCTCCAGTTTTGTCACAGTTAGAGTTCAGGCTCTCAGCTTCCCATAAAGAAAGCCGCACAAATAATATAAAACAAGCATAATATATATATATATATATATATATATATATATTGCGGCGCGCGTGGCGCCACCAGGGTGGGGTGGGGTGTGGAGGGGGGGGGGGGGGGGGGGGGGGGGGGGGGGGGGCAGGGGAGACTGTCCCCATCCTTGAACGCTTTAAGCATTATGCGTATGACTGTTGCATGTGGGAATCGAATTGAACAAGTGATTTGCCACCCCATACCTGGAGAAATTCAGACATTAACCAGCCATTGACTGGGGGGGGGGGGGCGTTTAACGCCCCCCCCTGTTTAATTTTCGCAATAGCTAAAAACCTAATAGCGCTATCAACCTGAAACTTCGGGTACCTTCTTATAGATAATTTTCACGTCTTGTGTGCAAAAATGAAAACAAAATCGTCGATTTTCTTCTTCTCGAGTTATAGCGAATTTAGTGACGTCACTACACACGAGTTTTACACCAAAATCAGCTAAACTTTGCCAGGCCGTACAAATGCCAAAAGATAGATTTGAAGCAAAATGCAATCGAAAAACGCCAAAAGATAGAAAATTGCAACACCTACAAACCTGTTATCTCGGATTTGTGAAATATTAGTTTTTGACCCCCAAAAACTGAAAAAAAGTTTTTTGGGGGATTATCACAAAATCAAAAAATCTAAAATATTCCAAAAACTGGAAGATATGTCAGAGAACCATGCATAGGCAACTACAACACCAAAGTTCAAACTGATATCTCCATTTTTGACGGACTTATGACATCTAAAGTATGGGTAACTCATGACGTCATATTTTGAAATTGCGTTTTTTGGCCTTTATTCACTAGATACAGACAACAAAAATGACACCACTGTATTTCTGAGACAAAACTGGTCCTAGCAACATGCCTTTTGTGTTTAGATTTAACAATTAAAAATGTTGACCTTCAGTAACCTGAATTTGACCTAAAATTGACATTTACTTCACGTAAATGAAGTCAGGTGGTAAAATGACTATCACTATCGAATTATACGTGGAAAATAACTCATACACATGTGTTGCATGACTTTCGTAGATATTTTGAGCATAGTGACCTTTTGTGACCTAACCTTGACCTTGGCCAACAATCTCACTTTAGCTCATGCGGGATATGTATCATACCTTTGGCAGCACTTTGGGTGAAACTGGTCGCAATCGAAGGCTTTGGATGGAAAGTATGGCCCATAAACTCAAATACGCCGATTTTGACCTTTGACCTGACTGTGACCTGACATTTCACCTCACTTTGACATTTTTAGCATGATTTAGATTCCCCTCATTGAGAGCTTTCGAATGCCGTCGTGGGCGTCTCGCTGCGATCATTGGTTCGGAAGATAACCAGGGGGCGTTTACCCCCCCCCCCCCCCCAGTCAATGGCGTTCTGCTCAGACCCCAGTCAATGTCGGGTTAAGTAACACCGGCAATACTAGCCACCAATGCGCTGGCCGCACTTAAATGCATTGTACAATGCTTCTGCCTATTTTATGATCAGATTCTAGGACCTTAACGCATTTCTGGTCATTTCTGGTCTCCAGTGTTGTCGTTTGTTTAGTAAATGAAGCGGAAAGCGGACAAGCATGTCATAGAACACCGCGTGCCGCCACGCCACCAATGCGCACTGCCCGTGCAGTGATCAGAATTCAGTGTTATATCTCGAAAGGGTGCAAAAGGGTGCAAAAAATATCTGAAGACCCATCATAAACAAGCATTGGGGAAACGAATAGCGATACAAATTCACTGGTCTTCTGTGGTCATTTGTTTGTATCACTACCGTTATATGGAAGACGTCTTTTTACTTGGGCTTATTTCACACCCCTCCTAATACACAACATAAATACAATACAGTATGTTCCAGAGTGCACAACCTGGTGGAATGCAAAAGCAAATTGGCCATTACAACCGTGGCATCAGGTATTTTCCCCATAAGCCCATGAAATACGGCAGGATGGGAAACTAACTATGCATCGCATTTTGGGCGGTATGTTGTCTGATTCAGCATTACAGCGCATGCGGTGACTTCGGTGTCGAGATTCACCCCCAAGATGAGATCGGAAATAAAAATAAATACTACCACTGCATGCGCCACTCATTTCTACATTTATTTGACTTGTAAATTCCGGAATTGGTAAATCGTTTTTTCGATTAAAAAGGCGATTTTTAGACGCCGTTGGCCGACTGTGCGGCGGTGGCACGCACCGGCCGCTCTCACAGCCGAGTTTCGGCCGCGGGCGGTGGCCGGGCGGTGGCCGGGCGGTGGTGGTCGGGACGGCCGCGGCGTACCGAGCACGTGAGAAGTCCCTGACGCCGCCGGTCAGCGCGGCCGCCGACACCGCCGCGACCTCGGCCTTGTCGACCACAGACGGCTGCAGCCGGCAGGCACAGCCAGGTAGGCGGCGCGCCGGCACTCGGATCACGTGCCCCGCTGGGCGCCGCCGCAGCCGCGCTCCGGCCAGTCAAGGTCGGGTCAGTGGGCCCCAGCTGACCTCAGGGCAGCGCAGGGCTGATGTAACAGTTCCCGCCGGCCGTCAGCCGCCTCCGTCAGCCGCCCTAGTCAGAATGGCACGCCCAATTCGTGACAGTTATCTGGGCTATTAGCGGGTGAGAAGTGCTCACCAGTGAGCCAGGGGGAAGGGCAGACAGATAGTCTGTGCATGAGTCACCGGGGCGTGACACAATGCCGACGCAGCTCGCTGACGGAATGGAATCGCATCGAAGTCTTACGGCATGTGCCACTGGTATCAATTGCGCATACGTGGAAGTGTTTCAAATAGACCACGCAACTTCACCGGACCTTAGTCCAATCCAATCAACACTATACTCGCATTGGATTGGGATGATAACACTGTTCATAAATGGGTTGGTATTGGCTTGGATCTCAAAGTTTTCACAAATATTCATTGATTAAATGTTTGAGGCTTCGAAAGGCCGCCATCAATCAATTCGAACCGCATCGGACCTGCATTTATCAAACTGTTTCGTAGCTGATGATCCACTAATCTACCTCCCTTACGGCTTACAGGCATAGCGAACAATTAATTGGAAACCAGGTGCATCGTCGGATTTAATCAGGTACACACTCAGGTAAAATTGAATCTAGACTGAGTGGATCTGCATGAGAAAGGCCTATCTAGATCGATTCATTTCACACTTTGGTTTAAGCAGCAGCGCGAGTCTTGCTTCGTTTTAGACATATGCGTACATATAACTCAGCAGGTTCGGATCCATGATCCAATAAATATCTCCAAAAAATATAACACGGGTCAATAGGATAACAACGGATCGACGGAACAACGACAAGATGTTTCAGTGGATCTAAAATCCCACTAAATCCCTCGATACAATTTTGCAAAGGATCTCGGATCCCACAGGATCCATGCTAAGTAAGCAATCAGAGTGGATCTATGATCAAAAGAGATTTTGGATGCGATAAGATGTTTTGTAAATATTGCACCATACATCTGTATGTCTTGACAAAAGCTAACACATATGCAACTATACCAGTTCCATTTACGATAACTTGAAGCATATTAAGAAACTGACAAAAATATGGATTCCGATAATATAGTTTTCTGTAAGAGATTCGGTGGATCTGTTGGAAAACTATGCGAGGCGGACACTTGATCGCGGTAGATCCCCTATACAAAACGGTGTCTAAGAACTTGGACCCAAATGGGTCCCGCGACACTTTTTTATGCAAATATAGCATTCCAGTGGGTCCGTCGACACATTTTGAAGGCGAATCTATAATAACAGTGGGTCTGGAATCCAGATCCTAGGAATTAGATTCCGGGACCAGTGTTCGGGATCCGCGCATATTCTTGTTTCGTTTTTCATTTCTTGAAACCTCATAATGCCAAGTGATTGCAATCACAAGTGGTGGCGGCTCTTCCATTGAGCCAGTTCCTCACCTAAATCAGCCTAACATAAAGTGTAATCTTATTTTCCCTAACAAAATCAATAACGAAATATTTAATAGGCAAAACAATTTTCCAAACAGTTAAAACGCGTCTCATTTTCATGTAATTTCAAGATGTTTGTTAGTGTTGATAGGCCCAAATCAGCCTGGCCATTGGAATTTATGTACGTGAAGTTGGACTACATTCAGCCCAGCCAGATTCGGACTACCATATGTAAAGGAAAACTTTACCAGCCAAAATATCAATAAATATCCATGAAAACCTTTCAAAAAGGGTACCATTCGAAAGCTCTCGTCGCAACGAACACAACCGTACCCTTGAACTTTCCCTACTTTCCCAAGAAGAGCCCCACACCAATTAGCCCAAGACTCCGTATCCTCGTGTATAAACGTCGTCTGCAGACTTCCAGAAAATGTCAATACGTGACACTCAAAAGTACAGCCTCCAGTAAAGTAAAAGTCCGAAAATCATAGTCGCTATTCGTGACATTTCCAAATTTGACCTCCAGAGCAACTCAGACTGGAAAAATGACCCTCTCTCCCATGCAGTCACTCACACGGCAATACGGAACACAAGAACGCACCAATTAGCTTAAGACTCGACGTCATGGTGTAGAAATGTCTTCCGCACATATCCGGAAAGTGGCAATGCGTGACACTCAAAAGTACAGCCTCCAGAGGCTGTCAAACTTTCCAGTTCTTTTCAATATTGGCATGAGTTAACTTACTTGCTGAGTTGGCGGGACACGGCGATTTCAACCAAATTTAGGTAAATAATAGAACAGCACATGCCGGATCCGAAAATCATAGTCGCTATTCGTGACATTTCCAAATTTGACCTCCAGAGCAACTCAGACTGGAAAAGTGACCCCCTCTCCCACGCAGTCACTCAAACGGCAATAAGTAACAAAATAACGCACCAATTAGCTCAAGACTCGACGTTATGGTGTAGAAATGTCTTCCGCACATATCCGGAAAGTGGCAATGCGTGACACTCAAAAGTACAGCCTCCAGAGGCTGTCAAACTTTCCAGTTATTTTCAATATTGACATAAGTTAACCTGTTCATGGGAGAGGGGGTCATTTTTCCAGTCTGAGTGGCTCTGGAGATCAAATTTGGAAATGTCACGAATAGCGACTATGATTTTCGGATCCGGCATGTGCTGCTCTATTATTTCTTATTTTTCTAGTGTCACGCATTGGCACTTTCTGGAAGTCTGCAGACGACGTTTATGCACGAGGATACGGAGTCTTGGGCTAATTGGTGCGTTCTTTGTGCTACTTATTGTCTTTTGAGTGACTGCATGTTCGAACAGGTGCGGGCTCTTCGTGGGCAAGATAGGGCAAGCTCAATGGTACGGTTGTGTTCGTTGCGACGAGAGCTTGCGAATGATACTCTTTTTTAACTGTTTTCATGGATATTTATTGATATTTTGGCTGGTAAAGTTTTCCTTTAGATATGGTAGCCCGAATCTGGGCTGGGCTGAATCTGGGCTGAATGTGGGCCAACTTAACGTACATATTGAACGTCCGTCACACCTCACAGCCCAAACGCATGTTTCGCCCAGGCAGTAGCACAGCAATACACAGCAAATCACAGCGTAACAGCACGCACCAAGGTCGGGCTGAGTTTTCGCCGAGCGCTTCCGTTCCAGATAAATTGTATGCGGCGTCAACACGGCAGCAGCAAAGGACCTTGTGACAGGCGCCGTGATTAAAATGTTTCGGGCTATTTTGTATGTGGGATTTTTTAATGGTTTATTATCTTTTTAAATCTCCTTTTAATGGTAAATATCATTACCTTATGTAATAGCTACATATTGCTGCAAGGAGTCCAGACTTGTATTACAAATGAGACATTATAATTCGATGCATTTTTCTTAGCCGTGTTCTTCGCATATGCATAATGATTTTATGTGTAGGCTCTGAGTCCTATACTTAAGAAGAGTAAAATCAAAAGCCTTACGTGCCACACACTCTGCTTGATAATTCTTGCCTATTTTCAAATAAATTCCAAGCTGATGACAGGATATAAACAGGCTGTTTGTAGCTGTGAAGTATTAAAGGAAATAGTTCACCTTCGGAAAATTTCTCGCAACACGATTTCATTATATTAAAAAAAAATACAATTGTGTTTTCTGTTTTCACAAATAGTCTAATAAATATCTTCGGCTTGAGTCTTTTCAGCCAAGCAAACTTGCATATAGGGATTTCTCAACACACTACTGCTATTTCAGTTCAAAACCCCCATGTTGAAGGTGAACTATTTCCTTTAACCGTGGTGATCTGCATATATTTACCAACCTAAAATTGTTCACGAAACAGCGCCCCCCCCCCTTCCTGACTGCCTCACCTACGTAATACGTTTGACCCTGGCGCCGCCACTGGTTGGAATTCGCCCTTCAGGATCGTCGAACATATCTCGGTCACGAATTGAACGTGCCGTTTGTAGAGCACATGGTAGGAGTGCCCATAATTAGTTATCTTCAGTACGATGACAGATTTCAACCTCAGTTGACACCACAAGATCAATGAAGGGTTCTGCAAAGCCTCTTTCAACTGAAACCCTTGTTTAAACAACTGACCGGTCTGCAACTTATCACTGAGTCATGCTTTGAAATGACCCAGTAATGTTAGGCGTGACCGTTGGAAGTCCAATTGAAGAGTTGGCTCGTAGCCACAGCGTTTCCTTGCCGACAGTGTGTCCTTGCCCATCCCTCGGAAATGGGCTCCGGCCCCACCCAGTCGTTCACTCAGTCAAGGTTGCTGCGGCGCACAACGCAGTCCCTTCCTGGCCTTCCGGCCGGCCGGTCCTTCCTGTCTCGGAGGAGGAAATTTCCCCCATCAGCGGCCATGCGTGTCTGGTCAGCCAACTGCCATCTGTGTCCCCCCCCTCACAACCAGAGCCGCTGGTTCCTCTGGTCCGGTCCATCGGAACGCGCCAGCAGCGGGGAGGGGCGGGACTGATGGGGG
This sequence comes from Chirona hameri, assembly GCA_036785665.1. NCBI lineage: Eukaryota > Metazoa > Arthropoda > Thecostraca > Balanomorpha > Balanidae > Chirona > Chirona hameri. Next base: position 13,990 of record JAXIVJ010017511.1, read on the forward strand.
GGGGGGGGGTGTCCGGCACCGCCCTCCCGGCGCTCCCTCGTCTGCAACCGAGTGACCCAGCCCGCGGCAGGGGCAGTGGGACGGGGGGGGGGGGGTGAACGTCAGCCAGGGATGACCTGCCGATCCCCTGACCTCCTGGCGAAACTGGACCCCCCCCCCCCCCGCCTCAGTGAGGCAATCAGGTGTTGCTCCTCAGTGTCGCAGACCATTCCCATTCGGAGAGGGGTCCGTACGAGGGGTGGAGATCACACGTGCCGATAGGTGATAGTCCAGTCACTCAAACGATTTGTGAGCATGCGATTAAACAAGACGCTTTATAACCATTTGACGCCGCAGGCACGCTGCATATAGGTAGGTAATTAGGACAGCTGGATACATCTAGCCCAAGCTAAGCTGGGGTAACATGTCAAGGCAGAACAACTACTGCTCTTCGTGTTTAACAGGAGTTTTGGATGGAGTATGCATGTAAATTAGAGGTGACAGAACACGCCAAAGATCACTAAGGCAAAATAATTCCCCACTCGATCGAGGGGGCTGAAAACTAATCTCAATTCCTTGAAATATGCTTAAAATCTTGAGTTAATTATTCTACGCCTTTCGTCAGTATGCTGCCATTTTCAAGACAATGTTTGGCAGCGATGAGTCATCGTCATAAAATCTAAGCGACGCATCTACAAGGAGCATCAACAACAGACGATATAATACACATATTATGTACGATACTGATGATATCAAACATTCTTTCCTAACGGTCATCGAAATCCGAACTGCATTTATTTATGCAAACATATCACGGTGAGTTGAGGATCATCACACAAATGTACAGTTCATTATCTGAGAGTTGATGCATATGTTTCGAAAACTAGAAGTCGACACTTACCTATCGAAAAAGGTGGCCAGTGTGTGTTGTTGTGGGCCATGTGTTTCTAGTGTCTGGTACTTTCTCGTTTGGGCCAGTCGGCTTGCATATACATAGTTATACGACAGCAGAGGTCTGGAGGAAGATTCAGGTTGACAGCTGAGGTCTGGAGGAAGATTCAGGTGACAGCTGAGGTCTGGAGGAAGATTCAAGTTGACAGCTGAGGTCTGGAGGAAGATTCATGTTGACAGCTGAGGTCTGGAGGAAGATTCATGTTGACAGCTGAGGTCTGGAGGAAGATTCAGGTTGACAGCTGAGGTCTGGAGGGAGATTCAGGTTGACAGCTGAGGTCTGGAGGAAGATTCAGGTTGACAGCTGAGGTCTGGAGGGAGATTCAGGTTGACAGCTGAGGTCTGGAGGAAGATTCAGGTTGACAGCTGAGGTCTGGGGGGAATATTCAGGTGACAGCTGAGGTCTGGAGGAAGATTCGGGTTGACAGCTGAGGTCTGGAGGAAGATCCATGTTGACAGCTGAGGTCTAGAGGAAGATTCAGGTTGACAGCTGAGGTCTGGAGGGAGATTCAGGTTGACAGCTGAGGTCTGTAGGAGGATTCAGGTGGACAGCTGAGGTCTGGAGGAAGATTTAGGTTGACAGCTGAGGTCTGGGGGAAGATTCTGGTGGACAGCTGAGGTCTGGAGGAAGATTCAGGTCGACAGCTGATGTCTGGAGGAAGATTCATGTTGACAGCTGAGGTCTGGAGGAAGATTCAGATTGACAGCTGAGGTCTGGAGGAAGATCCATGTTGACAGCTGATGTCTAGAGGAAGATTCAGGTTGACAGCTGAGGTCTGGAGGCAGATTCAGGTTGACAGCTGAGGTCTGGAGGAAGATTCAGGTTGACAGCTGAGGTCTGGAGGAAGATTCAGGTGGACATCTGGTCTGGAGGAAGATTCAGGTTGACAGCTGAGGTCTGGAGGAAGATTCAGGTTGACAGCTGATGCCTGGAGGAAGATTCAGGTTGACAGCTGAGGCCTGGAAGAAGTTTCAGGTTGACAGATGAGGTCTGGAGGAAGATTCATGTTGACAGCTGATGTCTGGAGGAAGATACAGGTTGACAGCTGATGTCTGGAGGAAGATTCAGGTTGACAGCTGAGGTCTGGAGGAAGATTCATGTTGACAGCTGAGGTCTGGAGGAAGATTCATGTTGACAGCTGAGGTCTGGAGGAAGATTCAGGTTGACAGCTGAGGCCTGGAGGAAGATTCAGGTGGACAGCTGAGGTCTGGAGGAAGATTCATGTTGACAGCTGAGGTCTGGAGGAAGATTCAGGTTGACAGCTGAGGTCTGGAGGAAGATTCAGGTTGACAGCTGAGGTCTGGAGGAAGATTCAGGTTGACAGCTGAGGTCTGGAGGAAGATTCACGTTGACAGTTGAGGTCTGGAGGAAGATTCACGTTGATCGCGTGTGATAGACGGTCAACAGTTGATTTCCATTTTTCTCAATACACTATGCCTGCTTTCTATCCGGCGTTTATATTGTTTCCGTAACACACATTGTGTGTGTGTATTGTGCCGTTGTCGGGGTTTGGCGCTGGTGTCGTTTGCATGCATTTGTCGGGCACTATATTTTAATTTCATCGTCATCATGAATTTAAATAATGACATGCATCCATTGTATTTGTTTTAATTCCCCAGTTACTGCAGCCCCGGAATAGCAATACGTCATGCCCTAGGTGTACACACGACCTGAGGAAGCTTCTCTTGCATGTCACGAGGTTCACTTTTGCCAGGGAGGCAGTCGTCACTTGCCAGACTTACTTTGTTTGCGGAATACTATGATGGCAAAAACATCGCCTGTTACGGCAATTAATACATCCCAGAACTTGATCTGACTTTCACTTTAACTCGACCTTGATGATACCTGACCTCAACTTATAAATATTTAGCAATAGTTACAGCAATACAACAATACGTTTGTATTGTTGAATTATTTTAAATGAGTTATCTGTGTTCGATCCAATAATCGGATCGGATATATGGAGAACGGGTGGGGACTGGGGAATGACAGAATCTGTCCCCAGTGCCGAGTTTTCGACTAAATACTTCATCTGCGCCCCGGGTAATGTGTGCTAATAATATGATAATTATTGGCCCCAATGAGTGTAAGGGACATTCAGTATTTTATGCTTAATGAATCATCTATTCAATGGACGTGCGTGGATAATCGCCGTAATCGCGGTTGCGTGGATAATCGCCTTTGTGGATAATCGGCGGTGTCTTCACAGCTCATTTTTGCAAGATCATGAATTCTTTGATATTCGCTTAATAATGTATGACATATATTATTTTACGGTATCTTACCTGATGTAACAACAAAGTACTGTTAAGCAGTACCAACTCCGTGTTGATAATAAAATGTGAAGATTGAAATACTCAATAAAAGGGTTACAACCCACACCGACAGTAATGACAACATAGTTGAAGATTAAGTATGAAGGCCGAATAGCCGGGATGAATGCTAGAATAACAGCAACGAAATCAATCAGACTCTCTGTAACAATTTATCGACAGCGGGCTACATGCAAACATGAAAAAACGGGATACGTGACGAATGAAAACTACTTGTTCAACTAACTTGTTTCCAGAAAACCATTTGAATAAGATGCTGAATGAAATGCAATCAGATCCAATAAGGTGCTGGCAGATGCCAATGAGTGTGTCGGCGATGGGTAGGGTGCCAATGAGTGTGTCGGCGATGGGTAGGGTGCCAATGAGTGTGTCGGCGATGGGTAGGGTGCCAATGAGTGTGTCGGCGATGGGTAGGGTGCCAATGAGTGTGTCGGCGATGGGTAGGGTGATAATGAGTGTGTCGGCGATGGGTAGGGTGCCAATGAGTGTGTCGGCGATGGGTAGGGTGCCAATGAGTGTGTCGGCGATGGGAAGGGTGCCAATGAGTGTGTCGGCGATGGGTAGGGTGCCAATGAGTGTGTCGGCGATGGGTAGGGTGCCAATGAGTGTGTCGGCGATGGGTAGGGTGCCAATGAGTGTGTCGGCGATGGGTAGGGTGATAATGAGTGTGTCGGCGATGGGTAGGGTGCCAATGAGTGTGTCGGCGATGGGTAGGGTGCCAATGAGTGTGTCGGCGATGGGAAGGGTGCCAATGAGTGTGTCGCCGATGGGTAGGGTGCCAATGAGTGTGTCGGCGATAGGTAGGGTGCCAATGAGTGTGTCGGCGATGGGTAGGGTGCCAATGAGTGTGTCGGCGATGGGTAGGGTGCCAATGAGTGTGTCGGCGATTGGTAGGGTGCCAATGAGTGTGTCGGCGATGGGTAGGCTGCAGACCAGTAGCGATACTGCGGTTGCTGGGTTTGCACTTTGGGTCAAGGCCGCAGCAGAGCACTGGGCGTGGTCAGGACACAGCCGCCACGGTGGACTATATAACACCGGACGCCGGACACCACGGTACCAGTTCAGCTCGCCACAGCGTCACACAAACATGAAGGCCGTGAGTAAACTCAACGATGGTCCAGCGCTTGTATTCATATATTTGTCCCTTCGCAATAATTTGCTGACGGCCCGGCCTAGTCTTGGCGCAGTTTGGATGATGAAAAGTTGCAATATTTTTAAGGAACTGTGAGCATATTACTTTATATGGAAACGTGAGTGAGCCACATCTGTGCAGACGATACTGCAGGAAGCTTTACACAAATTGCCGGTTTGATTTCAGTTCATCATCGCTGCCCTGGCCCTGGTGGCTGCCGCCGACCGGCCTGCCTACTCCGCCCCGACCCCGGCCTACGGACCCCGTCCTGCCTACCCAGCCCCGGCCCACGGCAGCTACAAGCCCATCGCTATCCTTGAGGAAGAGAACGTCTTCCCTGGAGATGGCACCTACAACTTCCACTTCAGCACCGAGAACGGCATCTACAGGTTCGTAACCCATTGCATCCCACATTTAAAAAAGAGTATTTATTCTTCTCAAAGCTGATGAAAAATCCGCTATTTAAGCACAGTGGAGACAAATTTACAGAATTATCCTCAGATATCAGAGTTATTCGTGATGTATATGTCATAGCTCTACTCTCCATCGCTATAGCTCTACTCTGCCATAGCTCTACTCTCCATCGCTATAGCTCTACTCTGCCATAGCTCTACTCTCCATCGCTATAGCTCTACTCTGCCATAGCTCTACTCTCCATCGCTATAGCTCTACTCTGCCATAGCTCTACTCTCCATCGCTATAGCTCTACTCTGCCATAGCTCTACTCTCCATGCTGCATCGCAATTCAGAAGGTGAAAGAAGCATACGTACTACAACTTTTCCAATTGGTCCACAGGTCTGAGAGCGGCGTGCCCCTGCCCGGCTACGGCAAGAACGCCTACGGCCAGCCGGAGGGCAGCTACCGCCAGGAGGGCTCCTGGAGCTACACTGACGGATACGGCAACCCCGTCAAGGTGACGTTTGTCGCCGACGAGAACGGCTACCAGCCGTCCAGTGACATTCTGCCGACCCCGGTGCCGACCCAGTACCCGACCCCCGAGGTTGACCCCAGCTACGTCGAGCCCCAGCCCGCCTACGGCAAGCCCGCCTACAAGCCCGCCTATGTTTAGGTCAAAGAACAAGGAGATGCTTCACAATTCTGAGTTTCTATTGCCCCATATTCCATGACGTGTGCATGATTGGATGTCCGAGTATTTATATGTGGCGAAACTTGTTTGGTGTGTGAATGATGAAATCAAAATACATGCATGCAAGTTGTCTATCACTTTTTGTTAGATTAAGTACGTAAAGATGCGTTACAAAGATGCGTTAATCGACTCGGCTTCGCCTCGTCGATTAACTGCATATTTATACTCGCTCGTGGTGTAATACATATTATTCGACAACACAACATGCGATATTGCTGTCGAATTTCAGAATTATCACACGATTCGTGAGACATAAGGAAACCGAGGTATTATAAATACCTCGGTTTCTTCACTAACAAAGCTCAGTGTTGTATCACATAAAGTGAACAGTGGCAACATCACATTTTTGAACATTTTCGGTCGCATAACCATGCACACAGTCTTTTTCGTATTATACACACTATGTCATGCTCTCTGGAAAACCTATCACAGGTGTCCAAAAGAGTTTGTAGTCCGAATGGCGAGGGAGAAAGAAGGATCATATCATCTGCATACGCTACATGGTTCCACACTTCCCAGGTAGTGACAGCCGACACCAGTTCTATTAAGAGCAGAGGACAAATAATCCGTGTCGAGATTTAACAAAAATGGAGAAAGTATGCCACCTTGTCGTACACCATTGGAAACGGTGAAACCAGATTAGTGACAAATTTGCTCCATTGAATATCAAATAACTGGGAACCATACCATGCAGCAAGTAACTTAACAAGACGTACCTCCACACCCTTCTCCAGTAGCTTATCAAAAAGCTTCCAATGATTTACCCTATCAAATGCCTTTCTGGCGTCAAGGTAACAAAGAAACACCAGACTGTTGTTGCGCAAATAATATTCATCAATTTCTTGTACTGCATAAATCGCCATATCTGTAGAATGACCTCGCTTAAAGCCAACTGATGGTCACTAGTTTGTAGTCATTCTCTGCTGCGGTTAAGAATGATGGTTCTAACAATTTCGAGCAGACGCTTGCCAAAGCAATGGGCAATTGTCAATGAGCCAAACAAAGCAATTGTCTTTATCTGAAATGTTACCAGTTTTGTCTTTTAAAATAGGAACTAATACAACTTCTGTGAGACCACTCAGCAAATGACTATGCCTGAGCATCATAGTAAAACAAAGGACAGATGAGTAGCACACGAGTGGCCGGCATATTTAAAATGTTCTGCGTTTAGGCCACCATGGCCATTACTTCGACCTGACGTAAGTTCACACATAGAATCGGACACTTGCTGTACATATATGTTGCTTATTACGCCCAAATTCTCATTAAGTCTACATAACACTGAGCTCTTCAGGCTCTGACCAGGCACCGAGTTAACCCGCGCTGTGCCGTTTGGGGGGGGGGGGAGGGAGAGAGGGCGTTTAGACGCCCCCTAAGGGTTTTCGAGGATAGCGAAAAAAACGGCGGCGCTGCGCGCCACCGTTTTGGCACAGCTGTTTGGCCATCAATTCCGCACATTATGTAAACAAAATCCTCGGGTCATCTCAGGTCAGGTCAACAGAGCGGGTCACGTGGCCCCACCTCCAAAAATGTTTCCGGTCGCACCACAGCCACATTTTTTGGCAGATCGATTTCGTACTGACAGGATTTCATCAGAGCAATAACAACTAAAATAATTTTATCTCATATTTTTGTTATATCGGTGACCTAAGGTCGGGTCAATTTCGTGACTATCCCATTATAAGTAAATGGGGGAAATAATCAAATTCTTCCTATTCTGAGGATACGAATTATATCACCCCAATTCCTTCTGGATCATGTTATCATAGGCCATTCTTGAAGTTCCAGGTGCAATTTTTGTTCAGTGACCCCTACAGGGTCAGATGAGGTCACCTGAGGTCAACAACACTTTTTTGTCAATAACTCTCGACAAAATCGAGATATAGAAGTGAAACTGAAACCAATGTGTTTGTCTCGTCGAGACACGTCTCCCATTGTGCAATATGACCTAATTAGGTCACCACTTGACCTTGACCTGTGGTCAAAATTATAAGTTGGCCTAACCTGATCATCAAGCATATGATACGAAGTGCTTTGACGAGACAAACACGATGGCGTCAAAATTATTGCCCTATATTTGTTAGGTAAAAATATATTTGTAAAAACTGTTTTACTAAAAAATAGCCTTTTTGACATTTGATGACCTCTGGAGCCTAACCTGATCACCTAAACTCAAATCTGAGAATACGTTGTCGATTGCATTTTTCAAGCGCTTTCCACTGGCTTTTCCCCTTTATTCCTATCTATCATAGTCCCTGCGCTATCTGGGAATTTTTGGAGCAAAGTCCTAACACTTGAAAATCTGATCCTTGATGACCTCTGGTGACCTCAATATTGACCTGAGAAAAACAAAATTGCCTGAAATAGTTTCAAAATGCAATTTGACGAGCTTTAGAACGGTATATTTGTTTTTTTGTGTATACGTGCCATAGGAGCCGAGTTAGAAATAGATTGTTAGATAGATTGTATTCGGGAACATCCACAGTAAACCCATGGCTTTTCAGAGCCCGTCGTTATGAGTGCGTATAGGCGGATAGAGAATAATGGCATGTCTGTGGCGCGCTGCTGCCAGCTGGGCGCTGCGCTGCTCAACAGACAGATTGAAACATACAAGGAAATGACAAGGAACAGTGTAAAATTCACAGATTACAGCACAACGTATAGAAGGGCGATGATAGCATAAGTTTCGGTTCGTTGTGTCTTCGATACTGCATTTTCTCTCTCATTAGCAAAGACAATACTTCAGCTGTCAGCATTGGTAAACATCTTGTTGCATGAAGTCACAGGTGGTTTGAAATTAATTTTCACCATTTCTACGGCACTTGTTTTTCGGTATCTCATTGTACAGAAGTTCTTTCAGAAGTCTCGAGGTTCTTGGCGCGCGAAACGAAAATTCAAGCCATCAAATTATGACTTGCTTGCTTGAAAATTCGATCCAAAGAGATAAAAAAGCTGAAAATAATGAAAATATAGCACCGTATTTCTTCTTATCCAAATAAAGTGCACCAATAAAGATAACATATTTAAGTTCTTCACTATATTAGCTCACTGCCAGTATATAAATAAGCTGCAAATATCGTCCAACTGCGCCAAAATGTAAAATTTTGGCCGAGCCTTAAAAATACGTCTGTCTTATCCTACCATATGACTGAGAACAAAATTGCTAAGGCGTCGAAACGCCCCCCCCCCCCCGGCACGGCGAAGGTGGCGCCGACCACCGGCACGGCGCGGGTTAAGATTTTGCAAGAAAATTGATCTCTCCACAAACGTCCAATATGTTCGGCCCCGCTAACACCACCGACTGTGGAAGCAAGTGGTGGCGAGCTATTTAGCTTTCTAATCTCTTTCCAAAAGGAGACAGCATCACGTGGATTCTTAGTTAGTTTATCGGCCAAATATTTCGCACGGAGGTCTCTTTCATTCTTAACACACCATCGTAGAGAGCATTTGAAACGAGTTTTGGCCAAACGCAGCTGATTATGGATATCCGTCTCTAGGCTTGCCAACAATAACCCACAGACAATACATGTCACCTAGAGTTGAGTGCGCCTTCTGGACAAACTCATTGCAGTCTGGAACATATTTTTGCCTCCGCGCACTACCTTAGCAATGCTGGAGCGAGAAGATTCATTTAAACATGATATTATATCCATATAATATTTATCAATAGCTGCTGAATGCTCCTCACGAGACCCTTCTTGACAGTTTAAAGCAGCATGTACATGAACGGCACTGAGTCGGTCCTCAACACCCGCAGAGTACATTTCTAAACGGTTTTGTTCAACTGACGACCAGTCTACCACCCATTTAGCATTTCCATCTTCCTGTTTATCTGTAGCCACTGTAACCGCACAAGGAGGGAAAGCTAGAGTAGCGGTTATGGGAAAGTGCTCAGAGCTGACTATAGGGTAACAAATATCAATGTTTTGAATGAGATCAAAAGCACCTTTCGAACATGCTACATGGTCGAGCCAAGGTTCAGTTCCATGTCCGTGATTGGCATGAGTCACAGATCTCCTGCTAAGAAAAACTGGATCAGCTATAACCAGGTGAGATTCTTGACAGAAGGACATCGGCTCTTTTCATACATAGAGCATGCAAAGAGCTGATGAAAACTACATTTCATATAGTTTAGCATACCGTCATACTAGTTACTGAATCTGGCAGCGACATGGATCACAGGTTTGTCTGCGCATGCGCAGTGATGTGCCAGCATAGATTCGCCGCCGCTTCCGACCCGCGTGCCGAACGCACATGGACAAAGCCAAGCCGCACAGGTCGGCCGCCGGATTGGGCCGGATTGGGCGACTCCATTGCGTCCAATTGCGTCACACGCCACATATAGTTTCTGAATCGTTCTCAAGTTTTGACAAGTTTCAGTCGGTGGATACCTATCAATACTTATTACCACCAAACTAATTACCACCAAACTAATTACCACCAAACCGCAATTTTGTCAACATATTATTTTCTTACCAACATATTACAAAATTCTAAGGGACATTTCAAGCCAAAAATCGCATGTAAAAGTTGTGCAGTTAAGGAATGGATCGTCGAAACTTTTCAACTAACACTTTTATACCAAAACTTGTTAAAACTTCTCAGAATCGCTTCAGCGCAATAATCCTTCGTGAAAACGGCTATTAATTTTGTTCCAGAAATCTGGAGAGTTTGCAAATGCCTAAGTGCCTCAAAGAACTACTTAGGCTTCACGGAACCGGACAAAAATAGGCACCCAAATATTTCAAACCGAATTGTCTAGCAGGAAAATGTTACTTAATAGCACACATTAACTACTTTGTAACACATTATGATTAATCAAATACTGCATGTATTAAGGTTCACATACATAATTCGAACCACAAATGTAAAAGTTTGTAATAATTCTTCAATTTCTTCATCTTTGGCACCGCTGACAATGCTTCGAACTGGCACCTGTGCAAAACCGGTGGCAAAACCGGTGGTCATTACGTTATCCTTCATATGCGCACACTTTTGGATTTAATACGTAGTGGAAACATTGAAACAGTTTTGGAGGTCGGAACGATTGTGCCCTTATGATGTTGATGAAACAAAAATACCACACTAGCAATACAAAAACAAAAAAACAAAAACAGAACAGTGAAACCAACATATGTTTAACAAAGTATACGGAGTTAACTAGATGTTTCGGAACTGCAACTGTGTTCATACTAGTGGTGCCAGTTTCAGAAAATATTTGTCCAATGTCCGACCGATGTCCAAGACAATGGTCAGCTGCCGTCCGAAACTGTCTGAAAATCATTGTTTGTCCGAAATCGGTCCGAAAGCAGAAAAAAAGTGTTTGATATGGAATGTAAAACATCCCGTGTATCATTCGTTTAAAGCGGGTTTAATACGGTTTAATACGTTTTTTTCCCAGAATAATTGAGTTACATAGTAAAACGTACTTATACATGTGGTAGAAGTCCCACGGTAGCCACATTTTTTCTGGAAACGACCTCTTCTGCACGTAAGGACATTCCAAAGTGCGCGGTGATGCCACCGCGTATTTTCTGCAGGACCGGCTGAGGCAGAGCCAGTCATCTCTTTTATACTAATAAAAACACCTCACTTATGGTATATTTCCGGTAAAATAAGCAATATTTGAAAGAAGATAAACTTGTTTTGTTCCAACGACAGCAGCAGTTACCTAGTTTTCCCATAAAATTCTATATTTTTCATGAATTTTCATGCCAAAAAATTAATACGCCACCACCAAATTATCAACGCTAAAGGCCAGAGATAAGAAAACCACAAAAACACAAACCTCAACGAACAGTGTGTAGTAATACAAAGTCCCGTCAGTTTTGAATTGCATAATAATTTTGTGAACCAGTGTAGGACTTGCAGATAAATCAAAACTCTAAAATTTATCTTAAGATAAAAGTGGTGGACAGTAGTGCCGATCAGTACTCGTTATCTGATACTAGTCTCGAAAAACGCCCAAGTTTTAACGCTGATAATTGCTGAAATAATGGACTAAATGAGCATTGAGGTCCCTGTTATATGTCTTAAACGTGTTTAAAGCTCATACAACTGCAAAAGAGTGCATTTAGTTTCAGGACGGAAACCCGTATAATCCCCGCGCCGTGCCGGGGGTTAGACACCCCCCTCAGGTTTTTCGAGGATAGCGAAAAAACGGCGGCGCGCAGCGGCGCCTTTTTTTGACACAGCTGTTCGGGCATCAATTGCGCACATTATGTAAAAAAAATACATCGGGTCATCTCAGGTCAGGTCACCAGACCAGGTCACGTGACCCCACCTCCAAAAAAACTTGTGGTCGTACCACAGTCAGAGTTTTTAGATGATCGGTTTTATACTTACAGGA